>CM039679.1:265770639-265990639 GCA_022537955.1 Schmidtea mediterranea | reverse complement strand
TTTTACATTATTTTAGATAGGGAAATGTAAAAGTTGAGAAGCTTTGTATAAAATATGTTTCCTAACATACACTCATGTTATTCATTAAAACAACATCTATTCGAATTTCGTGTAATATTTATAAACTGTCAGGCTTTTATTTCAATGATTATACTCAAACGTGTGATACCGATTGGTGTACACAATCAAAACCCATTTGCGTCAATGATGGTCATTGCGTCAACCGTAGAAAGGAATCTGAGTGTGTTTGTGGCCCATTGTACTCCGGTAATTTTATTGAAATAGATAAAATTGCATGAAAATATTTAAATTAAAGGTAAATATTGTCAGATCCCCCTCAATTTATGCCAGCAACATAATTGTCCCAATAAAACATATTGTTCTGTACAAATTGGCAAAGTGACTTGCATAAGTTTGGATCAAAAGGAATTAGTTTCAAATCAAGGAAATAATTATTTTAAGGTTTGATTTTATTATTTTATTATTTTTTAATGATTTGGAACAAATTCCAAGATTTTGTGTTCATTTAGTTTTATAGGCCACAACCCTTGGCTTTTCTGTTCAATATTGTACATATCAAAATACATTTTTACCCACCTCTCGGAACCTTTCGTAGGAACATTTGATAAATGTTTTTCCAAAATGTTAAAATGATCATAGATAGTTCTGAAAATAAATTATTAATTGAAAATTGTCCCTTATCTCGTAACTTCCGTCAACATATTTTGCATTAAAATGTGTTTATTATAAAATATTCATTTATTTCGTCTTCAAATCCGCAGTTTTATATATTCCATTCTTCTGACAAAAGTTTCCTGAGACAGAATTCTTATTTTAAACATCCAACATGATGTTCTTTTACAGATTTCCCCCAGGTAAAGTACTTAAATAGTACTTTTAAAAATTACACTTGATTTTCGGATTAAAACAAAGTACATTATTGCTGAATGTGAAAATAAATTTTGTTTTAAAACTCAGTTTTACGTGATTGTCAGTAAATTCAAATTAAGAAAATGAAGAACATTTCTTCCGTATGAATACTAATAAAACCCTAAGATGAAATGGGTGAATTTAGAATGACTTGGGAAGTTCAAAATAGTGGCCAAACATCACAACATTGAGAACCTGTCTTGACTGGCCTTCTTAGCTTTCAATAACAGAGAAAACCTAGGCGAGTTTTGCGTAATCACTAAAGTTCTATGAAATGTTTTCTCGATGGACTGCTTTCAGGTATAAGAGAAATTTTGATCCAGAATATAGCAAGCAGATTTGTTTGCTGACTTACATTTATTAGCAAAATTGCTTGTATAAGCGATGACAGCTTGCACAAAAGAAAATCAACTAAGAGTCTCGACTACGGTTTTTGAAATGAACTTCTAGAATTAACAAAAACAAGTTATTTTTATGAGTCATGGACATCCGGAATTATAACAAATACATAAACTTGAAGAACTTGGAGGGAAACGCCAGAGGACAAAATGGAGTGCTAGCAGCTTCTGTTTAATGTTATGGATGTTGCAAATGCTTGTTCGACTCGAAGTGAGCGAAAACTAGTACATCGGATAAGTCAATTCTGAAAAATTGCATATGGTCATTTCCCGGAGTTTTGCGAAAGAATGAGGCTACGCCAGAAGTTGTTGTTATCTATAATCGAAGATTCCAATACTATTTGTCTGTCCAGAGAAAAAGATTTATTATTAATCCTAATGAAATACCGCATGAGTGGACGATGTTTTGGGGCTCAATGTGATTGGATGTCTTGGTAGTGTAACACTTGATATTGAAGGCCTTCGATTTGATGCTCACAACGTCAGGTATGAAAATGAAATTTTTTTGGTGACGTTCGTTGGAGAGAAATGTATTCGATCTTGGAAATATGAAAAGAACCCATTCCTCCTACTGTCAATAAAAACCGAAGTACACAGAGAGTAACAAGCACACGTTGAGCAAAGGATAACCGAAAACTGGTTGATTCTTACCGGTGACATATTTTACATCTCATGGCTACAGTTCAGAAAAATGGTGAGAAAATTTAGGATTCCTTTGATTTAGGTAACTTGACGACTACAGTGTTACACAGAGAAAGATAAACACCACTGGGTTATTATATATATTACAAAAACTTTATAATTTATCATGCGATGCTAATGAATGAATTTCAGGTAATGTCTGCTTACACAATACTCTCAATGTTTGGATTTGTGATCGTGTTCATCATAACAATTTTGTTAACCATATGGGCTTGCAAAAGACAGAGATTCGAAAGATACAGGTTAATTTAATAATTTTACGAAATTTTTGTTTTGAACAGGAAAAATATTTATTTTTGATCAATGGTAAAACATTTAATTACTTTAAATTAAAATTTTGAAATTTACAGATAAATGCACTAATGGGAATTTCGTTAATATTATAAAATGAAGCACAAGTAGAATTTGAAAATCTGAATTTACAATCAACCTGAATATATAACCAAAATAAAGTATAAGTATAAAAAGATTTACTAAATGGTATTATTTCGACCTCCGAGGGTTCATCCATAATTATTCAAAACTGTTGAGGATACCTAAATAATATAGTGAGGATTAGATACCTAAATAATTAATTAACATGTAAAATAATTTGGGGAAACAATAATAAGTGATTAAGATGTGGTTCTGGAGCTTAATAAAAGGGGAATGAAAACGAAATGTCGAATAACGAGAAGGGAATAAGAGAAAATCAATAAAAACAGACAATTGAATAAAAGAAGGTCATTTATAATTAACTAGTGCAAATTTAGGAAAACAAAAACAAAAGCAAAATTTGCCCATTATTTCGAAAGCCCTTTCAAGATAAGGGAAGGAATATTGTTTGGGAATCCGGGAAAGAGCATCTCTAAAAACTATTTATCGGGACAGCTGCCAGTGATTATAGAGTCCCAAAGGGAATTAGCGGTAAAAGATATTGGAAATTCTATTTTACATCAGTAAGTGTTATTGATTAACGGAGTATAAAAAGGAACGTAGTTGAAGAGAAAGGAAACAAAAAGAGATTAGAGAGAAATTGGACAGTATTCGACGAATAATTGAAAAGGGGAAAATTACAGAAAATGATTGAAGAAAGGTATTAAGGAGAAATTTGAAGAAAACTTAAAGTTGAAATCAAGGATAAGAGAAATTTGAAAGAGAAATTAAGCGAAGTCAAAGCAAAGCAATTAAATCAGAGTTACCGATCTCAGAAACCCGTCACAGTAGTCAAGTGATTGTGAAATCCAATTGATCCGAAAAGTGCTATTCTTCCCGAAGGGTCGTAATAAGCACCAAGTCGTGACTGTAACAGATAATTCTTTGTGTCATTTTAAAGTGAAGATAAAGTGTATTAATCTATAATGTTTTTATCGTTTGGGGTTCATTACTGTTGTTTAAAATCACGCTTGCAGTCAGATTGAAAATACATCCTATTTAAATTCACCGACAACCCCAACAAAATCTTTAAAGGGTATGAATAAATACTTTTTATGAAAAAATTTATTTATAGTATTTTGCAAAGTACAATTAGACGAGCACATTAGTCATGTACGTGAATTGTATTCACTTTGTTAATTAAACAACTTTATTAAAATCATTTTAATACTTTTTTTAAATTATAACAAAATTCATAATAAAAATAGAGATTTAAATATTGATGATTTGTTTGCAAAGATTTGTAACATTAATTTTGGTTGCAAGGACTGAAAACTAGTTTTTCCAACTTCCTTCAAGCAGAAATGTTTCTATTCAGATACTCAATATTTTCATATATCTTTGTTCGAACAATTATTAAAATTTAACATGTCAGAACAAAAATTATTTCTAAATCACCTATTTTTTCTATAGTCTTACAAAGTGGTTCCAAACCTTTTCTGAACTGTGACCCACTTTGGAAACCCCTTTCTAAGTGCAAAAAATGTTTAACGCAAAACGTCTTAAAATAGGAATTTTGCAAAATTATTATTTACTTTATTCCAAACGAATCAGACATTAACAACTCGATTAAAAGCATGTATTACACCATAATGAACATGTTCCAGTAAATGTTTAGTGAGAATCTTGTCTTTGAATGTTTTTGGTTAGTTGTAGCACACGATGAGAAAAGTTAGTAAGTTTCAAACGAAGATCACTTCTCTGTACAATGTCCAGACGATTTCGTTGCTTAGAAAGTAGCATTGCCAGCCACATGGTTGAAAGAGCTTTCGCTATATATGACGTTGGAAATTTCAACAAGAGAGGTTGTGCAATCACAAATAATTTTGGGTTACGATCATGAAAATGCAGCCATGTAGAAGATACGTCATTCTTCATTTCAACCCTTAACTCTTCATCATTATGTACTTTAATTAACGCTTCCTGAATATCAGCAGGATAATTCATGAGGTCCAGGTTCTCAAGCGTAAGCACCCAGTCAGAAATCTGCAGCTGAAGCAAGTCTGCAAAGCGCTTTTCCGTGTTTCCTATCAGTTTTTCCAAGTGACTCACATAAATCATCAACTCATCATCATCAGGTTCTATACTTCTCTCTCATAATAACCCAGCTTCCCGTCATCTCTGTACTCGAGTTCTAGAGCATTGTCGATTGAATGGTTTAACCAATATACGTGAGCACAATAAAGGCTGTACAAGTGAAATAAGAATGTTTGATTTTAGAATTTTGTTGAAAAGTTTTAATAATTATTGGGAACGCGTGATATGTGAAGCATTGTTGATAAGGTCATTGTATTCAAAGATTAATGTGCAAAGTGCTGTTACTACGAATGTTTTGAATGTTTTTAAATAGTTTACGTATGTTAAATCATGTTTATGTATTGTTTTTTAAAAAAAAACTTTTTTTTAATATTATTAAAATAATTGAATTTTTAAATTACATTAATTTTTTTAAAAAGTTATAATATAAATGAAATTTTAAATTAATTAAAAGTTATTTGAATATATTTTATAAATATTTATTTATTACAAAATTAATTTAATAAAAAATAATTTGTTTAAATTAAATGTTAATTCATAATATTTTTAGTTGGTTTTGAGTACCTGAAGATGACAGTTATGCTGTCGAAATATATCGTACGAAAAGTTTTTTATTGGCCTTATCTTTTAATTATTTATTAAATTATAATCTTTTATATTCTTAAATGTAAAAGAAGTTTTATAAAATATTGGCGAGAAAATTTTATTTGTCAAGAAAATTATATTTTCAGGTCAATGGACGCCAGTATTCATTCGAGTCACACTTACTATCCTAATAATTCTTTGAGAAAAGCATCGAAATGTTGTCTTCATTGCGACCATGAAAATAACCCAGCGTTGAACATGTATAATTCTATCTACGGAAACAGAGCCTTTTATTCATTAAGAAGTCCAAATCGTATACACAATTCATTAAACCGAGCTTTTAGTGATATATTGATACCATATGATGACAAGCGTTTGAGTATGAAGTCAGTTTCCATGCCCGAGGAATCCCTACCTTTACCCCCTCCAATAGAGGACTAACGGATATTAATCAAGATTGGATAGTGTTGGAAAATTCTCTATAAAAATGTTGTGGACACATTATTATTTATGATTTTGTAAATTAAATATTTATAAAATTTATTTTTATTTTTATTCATACAATGATGCTCAAAGTCGTAGAGATAAATATGTGGCAGACAAACATTCTAATAACGGAATTCTTTTTGGTTAATTAGTCTTTATAAGGATTTCTTTTAGTCCCCTTCAAATTTGCTTTACTCAAATACTAATTATTTCTTTTTTCGCCCAAAATGGGCCTAATAATGAATAAAAGTCTTCAAATGCAATTCGTTTTCTTAAAGGAAAAATTTAAAATAGTTTCAGATATTGAAAATGGTACCACGACTAAGGGGTGATGGTTACAAAATACCAACTACCAACTACCAACCAACACTGCCAAAAATAATGAAAACATGAACAAGTACTGCTTGGCGGCGTTTATAGCGACAACTTGCACTTAATTGCGTGAGGTGAGTTTGGTGAGATAATGCCAAATTGGGAAATTTAAATTTCGATATTACGTGACACCCTTCTTAAATATTCTATTTTACTTATATTATCACTATCATATAAAGGCATTAAAACTCATAGCCTTTCATTTAACTTAACCTATTTACACTTTGAAGCACTTGGTTGTCTGAATCATTCATTATACCTTCGCACAAAAATTATTTTGGTTTCTGGCGCTTATGTTGGTGGCGGTATTGTCACCTGCGGTAAAGTTGTGGCGCCATAAATATATATAGATACTGTAGATAAAATAGATAAAGATATAGACAATAAATTGGCTAATTTAAATAATGGTTATGATAGTGTAATAAAATATGATAAAATGGAGGGGAGGTCACCAAAGTCTTCTAACACTAAGTATGGTCATTCCTAGGATATACAAGCTCAAACTTTCAATTATCACTTTGAAAATGTGATTTACTGCCTCGCTTGAAAAATGAACCGTTAGTTCGATATCTCCCTTCAGTTGTGTAAAATATGCCGATATTGATGTTATTTTATCTCTTCTAACCATTATATTTCTCCTTTTGCTTTCTGTTAGTTGATCTTCACTTATTATGCACACTTCTGAACCAGTATATACTAATGCATTTATTATTTTATCATCCCTTGTTATTTGAATCCTCGGTCTCGGCTCATTCAGCTCTTCTAATATGTCGTTTATTTCTAACTTATAATAGCCGTAAATCTTTATTATTGCACAATAACAATTGCTATTTCCATTTGGCATTTTATTGTCCATAATCTTACACAACTTTCTTAATTGCTGATTAATCTATCGTATAATCCGCAATGTGGTTCTTTTACATTCTCTGATCTACTTTGGTTGTCATCATTCCTTTTGTTTTCTATTCGCCTAATTTTAATTAATCGTATTTCTTTATCATGTTTTGCTGTAACTAAATATTATGTAATAAAGGGGTATAAACTTGTCTAAGTTATCATAATGAAACTAATTATAAACAAACTATTTTTAGTATATTCCAAATATAGTTGCAAACATATTACCGAAGAGTAGTATCAAAAAGGCACTTATAATCCAGATCGCCCGCACAAACACACACAAACGCATTCTAAAACTGGTTATTTAGTCGATTTAGGAGTTAAACAAATGCGTCCTAAAACGAGTAATTTGGTTGATTTAGATCAGTGTTTACCAACCTGGGCGATAACAGCCACTGGTGGACTGAAGGGCTCAGTTTGACTAACACTCGGACCACTAGAGCACAGTGTTGGGCAAAAACTAATGTATAAAAACTGTGTTTATCTGGCACGATATCCGATAAAATTTGGGGCGGAAAATTCAATTGGACGAAAAATTATCAAATATCGTCTATATATATTAAAAAGATGTAAAAAACAAGTAAAAAACATTAAAAACAACAATTTTAAAAACATTAAAAACAGTTGTAAAAGATTAAAAACTAGCAAAATTAACCAATTTCATCAAATTAGCTCAAAATTCATCGAAAACCTTTATATTCTAGAAAATAACTGAGAATTAAGCTTAGGATTTAATTAAAAATTTTAAATAAAAGATTCACGAAAATCTGTTCACCAGGAAAAAAGTGATGATATATGGTAAAAACGTGTAGGCGTTATGTTTTAATATTTATAAATATTGTAAATTTAATATATGAGAATAAAAATCTCTAAATTTTTCAAAAATAAGAGGTTTTTATTCTTATCTATTAGATTTATACATTTTTTAGAAATGAGAAAAAAATTTTTGATTTTTGAAAACTTTAGAGGTTTTTATTCTCATATATTTAATTTATAATATTGGTAAATCTAATTTGGAAAAATATTTTGGAAATTTGTTTGAATAAATACATTTGTTGAATTAATTTGAGCGAAAAAAAATATCATAGAAGAAAAGGAGAGAGCGAAAGTTTCGTTAAATTTTGGTTATGAGTGATCGGGGCCGGGCGAAATATTTCATATTTTATGAATAAACATTGCTGAAATTTGCTAAATTATTTAAATTTTATTTATATAAATCAGTGTGTCCCAACCTAAGCGATCACACCCACTGGTGGGCGTTTGAAAAATTGCGGATGGTGTTTTGAGTAAATGGGTGTTAGGTGGGCGTTCTATTTTTTTCTGGCCTATAGTAAAAATGAAGACCATTTGCTTATGAGAATGCAATTATAAGGCTTAGCTACCACAGAACTATAAAACATAATTGTTTTGCTAGAACGTATGTCAGCAATATAACTTTCAAACTACCACCGTATTTTATAAATCTCGATAAGATGTGGCGCATACTCTTAGAGCGTGCACTTGTATATGCATCTCTGTATGCCACTCTTTCATTAAAGACACTATTGTACATCTCTTTATCACTTTTTGTATTATCATGGCTACTGCTGCTAATAATGTTTGTCATCAGTACTCTGTGGAATACTTCAAGTATCGGATAATCTCCGCGCCACATGATAAACATGTGCTTTTTTGTTTGCTGTTCTATCAAACATTTTCCAATGAACAATCAAATCATCTCGCTTGTTATTACACTTGCAAATAATCCACCCTAACAAGAAGGATAAGCTTTTAACCTCCTTTAATAAGCTGAAAGCGGACTTTTAGAAGATGTTCTCTACCTCAATTCAGTTAATGAATGACTCTCTGTTGGCTAGCTACAATATCTCATTACTGATTAAAAAAATGGGAAGTCTCATGACATTGGAGAACGACTCAATCTTCTCTGTATTAAGAAATTTATTGAGACTGTCATGGAACAACCCGGAAGTACTGTTCAAGTAAGTTAATTATAATTATTTTTATTATTTTAAGAAATAAATATATTAAAATGTACTTAATACTGATAACATATTATTTCAGTCCTTGCCATTGAGTAGCAACACAGTGCAGCGTTGAATAGATGACATGGTTAAAGATGTTGAACAGAAGCTTATTTCTCTTTTTCAAGTACAGAAGTTTATCGCCAAGTGGATTAATCCACTTTGCGAAATAATGAAGCTCTGCTGATGGCCTATGCTCGTTTTGCAACTGATAAAGGAGTTCAAGAAGAGTTACTCTTTGAAAGTTAGTCACATTTTATTCTTAGCCACAAATGAAGCATACACTTTGAAATATTATGCTTTACAAGACTTTTATAAACATCAACAACTGGTGAAGCAATTTTTGAAGTGATTGAAAAGTATTTCACAGAGCACAACATATTTCTGAAAGATTTGTTTTCATGTGCAAGTGATTGGGCTTCATCCATGGTTGGTGCACATCGGGTATTTTTGGCACGTCCTAAAACAGTTGTCCTTCTCTTATCACCGTCCACTGTATTCTTCATAGCCATCGCCTCGTGGTCAAATATTTCTGTGAAAAACTACATGAAACACTGTGAGTCGTAATTCAAGCTGTGAATTAAATCAAGGAAAATGCTCTTCGAGACTTAATTTTACAGGAGCTTTGTGAAGATGGAGACGAAATAGAAATAAAGCTCTTGGTGCACACGAGTTTTGGTGATTATCGAAAGAAAAGTGTTTGACTCGTTTTGTTGAGCTTTATGAGTGAGTGCTTAAGAGTGTTTCAGACGGGGTTAAAGAAAAGCTTATGATTCCATGTGTGCGCAGGCAGATATGCTACATGCCTGATGTATTTAATCTCTTCAATGAGTCTAACCTGCAGTTTGAAGGTCAAAAGGTCACACTGATAGATGACAAACGTGTTGTGCCAAGCCTTATCCAGAGGTTTACCCTATTTAAGTCCAAAATAGGTCGTCGATTATTTCAGTAGTTTCCCGTATTAGCTCGGTTTTTTTGAGAGAGAAGTGTAGAACCTGATGATGATGAGTTGATGATTTATGTGAGTCACTTGGAAAAACTGATAGGAAACACGGAAAAGCGCTTTGCAGACTTGCTTCAGCTGCAGATTTCTGACTGGGTGCTTACGCTTGAGAACCTGGACCTCGTGAATTATCCTGCTGATATTCAGGAAGCGTTAATTAAAGTACATAATGATGAAGAGTTAAGGGTTGAAATGAAGAATGACGTATCTTCTACATGGCTGCATTTTCATGATCGTAACCCAAAATTATTTGTGATTGCACAACCTCTCTTGTTGAAATTTCCAACGTCATATATAGCGGAAGCTCTTTCAGCCATGTGGCTGGCAATGCTACTTTCTAAGCAATGAAATCGTCTGGACATTGTACAGAGAAGTGATCTTCGTTTGAAACTTACTAACTTTTCTCATCGTGTGCTACAACTAACCAAAAACATTCAAAGACAAGAGTTTCACTAAACTGGGTTTTTTTTGAGAAAAAAAGTGTAAAATCTGATGATGATGAGTTGATGATTTGTGTGACTCACTTGGAAAAACTGATAGGAAACATGTAAAGTGCTTTGCAGACTTGCTTCAGCTGCAAAAACATTCAAAGACAAGAGTCTCACTAAACTTTTAATGGAACATATTCATTGTGGTGTAATACATGCTTGTAATGGAGTTGTTAATGTCTGATTTGTTTGGAATAAAGTAAGTAATAATTGGAAAGGCACCATATTAATTAAACTAAATTAAATCATGATTAAGTAAATTAAAATAAATTGTAGAGGACCTTGCAATTGAAATTCTCTAAAATTAAATAAACAACAATAATTTAGCCCTGTTTTCTAAAAATGTGGGTTTTAATTTAAAAAAAGATTTTTTGTGATATTTTTTAATTTACTTGGATTAATATTTGTGTTTTAATAAGATGAGTAAATTGGTTTTCTTTTAAAAATATAGAATTTATTTGTTGAATAATTGATTATTGTTAAATTTAAAATTTTGTCCAAGATCCTTTGGATTTCATTAAAAACTTAATAAAAAGCTATACAATAACCAGATCCTGAAATTTGAATAGTGATATTGGATCTGATCATGTACTATTTTCCGATAATGATTCAAATAATAGTTTATGGGAAAATGCAAACAAATACCCCTTTATTAAGAAATTTGATAAAGACGATTCTTATGAACAAATTTTCATTCCTGATTTGAGTTTTCCTAAAATGAAAGTAAACAATTGTGAAAGCAATTTGAATACATCCAATAAAATTGAAAGTTGCTTTATTAAAGATTTCAATACTTTATTCTCTTTGGACAATAAAATAATTTCTGGTAAAGTTTCATCTTTATTGATTGAAGAAAAGCTCCAATTCAATTCACCGATATGCAACAGTGAATACTGGCTCAAATTGAATGTTGGGCTGACACCTTTTACAGAAAAACTCCAAAATTATCCTCTTTGCAAGCGGTCCTATAATTCGGCACCAAAATTCTCTTGGATGATATTCAAGATTGTTCTGAAAGCAATGATTCTAATGCCATTGATAGTAAAAAATCAGTGTTAGAAATTCGAAAAGGCAACTTGTTGAAATATATTAATTACAGTCATGTAAAAAGCTATTAAAATGAACAATGTAAAAATGTCGACAGTAAATTATAAATGAAACTGATGTTTCTGCATTTCTTTTATTTAAATGAAAGAAGCATAATTTTGAGCGTCACGGATAAGCATGATTATAGGAAGCCGGATTTTTAAAGGAGATTTAAATGATCACTATATTTCGGCTTATAATTCTTTCCATGTTTCTCCAACATTTTGTGACATGGTGAAACTACACAGACTTGTTGGTGTCAAATATTTTCGTGCTAATCACAGATTTGATTCCCATTGGTATTGCATTAAAATCAGCTCGTATAATAATGATGAGATACAAATCCGATCAAACAATAATTTTGCAAAAACTTTTTATGCACTTAAAAAGGGGTTCCCAAATTGCATGAATTATTGGTGGGCGTTAGCTCAAATAAGGTATCAAAAGAGGGCGACACCAAAGGTTGGGAACCACTGATATAAATGATTCCACTACCAACAAAAAATCAAAAGATTTTAATTTTTATTATTGCAATTATGTCCAGAATTAACCCATTTGAAGCGTGATTGTTTAATTTAGGACTTAGTTCGACATGTCTCATGATTGTTTAATTTAGGATCCTGTGTCAATGTGAATTAAATGAACTTTTAATGGGACTAAGAATAAAATGTTTTCGGACATCACCATCCAATTTTTGACTATATAGTTGCTATTGTTAAATTTTATAATAAGTGAATCAATTTAGGTCACGAATCTGAAAATGATAAATCTACACTATATTTTTTGAATGCAGTTTCAATAATGAATTTTTAGAACAAGTCAATTCCGAAAATAAAAGCTAACAAATTCCAATTAGGAATAATGTCCTTCCATAGATTAAGCCCCATGAAAACCTCGCTTCCATGATGCTTAATCTATGGGAGAAGTCTCTCGGTGATAATATTTATTAATTTTCATCATAATAGTCTCATTATTAAAAATTAAAAAACTGATTTTACCATCACATTTATTATTATGATTATTATTATGATTATTATTATTAATTATCGTTTTTAAATTGCAATTAATATGATTATTAAAACACATCCATGCAAGAAGGTGAAATCAATTTCACCCAACTAGTCTCTAGCTAGTACTTCGGAGGAGAGGTATCCACAACGAATTGTAGTTCGTCGGATCAGTTCTAAAAATGAATTAAATTTACCTCTCACCCGAATAAGTATGTAGAATTGTGAAATTTCGTTTGCTGGTATACGGGAAAACATTTTAAACAACTGGTTAACAACGCTTATTAAAATTGTACCCCTCTCCATTTCTAGGATCTCCCTCGCTCACTACATAATTTACGAATTACTATAATACACCCATGAAGTAATCCATGTTTGTACTGTGTACGACAGCCGAGAGTCGTTACCAACACTACTCTTGGAAAACTTTCGATTTCGGGTTAGAAGCTGCCGTTAGAAGGTCTTACGCATTATCCCATAACTTAATATCATAAGAAGTATCAAGTTTCTTAGATTTCAAGCAAGAGAATATCCGTGAACAAATCCAAATCGCACTTTCGGCCCTAATAAAACCCCTTAGGTAATTTTATTAAATCCCTGGATTTATTCCACAAGTTATTAATTTTAATCCGCAAATTTATTCTCGAAACTTTTCCCATACTCATTAATTATCTGATCAAAAGAATTTTTATATTCCTATCGCGCGATCGGAATTGAATGAAAACAAATAACGACAGAAAGAAAGTTTATAAAACGAAACCAAATTTTAAGGCTAAAAATTTTATTTCAATAAGACGAAACAAAAATAACAATCAAACAATCAACAACAACAAAAATTATATAAAATTATTAGCAGGTTCATCATAACAGAATTCAGTTTTCGTCGATGCAGCAGATTTTTTTCATCACTCTTCTCCATCGATATTTACTGGAAGATATCAGCGCTTGGGTGGCTTGGTTGACGAACTCTAAGGGGCTCGATGAAGATTATTAGCCCTATGGTTTCGAGATATCGTCGGTTCGACGACGGAAAAGATCTGTGGCGAAGATCGCCCGCTAGAAGATGCATCCTTGTCGGGAGTTGTTCGAGACGATGTAGAAATTTGTATACTGATCGGTATCTCGGCAGAGTGGCTATCCATAGTAATATTTTTATTCATTTTTCTTTATTTTTTGATATATTATTTTTATCTTATCGAATCTATTTTTATTATTACTTTTGATTCAATATTCTTTTTAATCCTTAAAATTTTGTTTCTTGGTTCCCTCTTCTGCCTATGTTTTTTCTAAACCTTATTTTGCAAGGTTTGGCAGTTTTATTTATTTAATATGTATTTCTTTCAGC
Organism: Schmidtea mediterranea; assembly: GCA_022537955.1. Taxonomy (NCBI): domain Eukaryota; kingdom Metazoa; phylum Platyhelminthes; order Tricladida; family Dugesiidae; genus Schmidtea; species Schmidtea mediterranea. The sequence goes on along the minus strand of CM039679.1, from coordinate 265,976,868 downwards.
GTCTGTGAGCTTTTATCAATTTTATTAATATTTGTTTTATCTAATTTTGTTGTATTTTTAATTTGTTTCTTATTTATAGTTTTAACTGACGGTAAATTTATTTTGTTTTAATTTTGGCTTTAAGCCCAACACGTTTTAAAAATAGAACGGAATTTTCTTAATTTAATCGATAAAAAGATTATCGAATTTTTATGATTTTTGGTGGAAATGGATGCAAAACCCTAAAGTTTAACCGCAGTTTTGTCTTAAATTATTATACGAGGATATCGTTCATATGTTATTCAACCAATATCTTCACTATGCAACAAATCGAAAGAAAAAGAGAAATAATAATAACTAAAATTGATGAAAATTGATAATCGAAATATTTTAATACCAAATTTATTGTACCTGATGAATGCATACGTTTCGCCCCAGTTAAGCTTACTGATTTCTTTTTATTATCATTCATGTATTATTCCGACCAGATTATCGATTTGATTTAAAATCACCTAATTTGGATTTTAGTGCCACAAGATCAAACTAAAACGCTAGATGTTGAGAAATTTCGACGAGATGTGGCTCAATCCCACAATGAGGCTATAAAGCAAAGCCAGTGTGCGGAATCTATGATCTGAAGATACCGCAGGATTGAAGAAACGTGGATGAAGCCGAAACAAGCAAAGATGTTGGTCCAGCATAATGATTTATTAAAAACGATTCACGCCGAGATGGTAGCCGAAATGGATCAATAAAGAAAGAGAATTACTAACTAAAAATGAAGGAAACAATCCGAGACGAAATCGGGCACCACTCAAATATAACTATGAGCATCGATTCAAATTTCAACTGGCCTGTACCAAGCTCCAGCTAAACAAATCTACCCAGCCTAAGCCCAATCCGAAACAAAACAAGCCTTCACCAGCACATTGGAGCAAGAAAAACGAAGAAGGCTCAAAACATCTCGATTGATGGACCAAATAAAAAAATTCGGCTCAACATCTCTGAGAAATATATGAGTCATTTTAATAGTGTCTAATATAATATTAAATTTTAGTAAATGATTACTTTGTTTCGAATCAATAATCGTTTTGGAATAATCCTAAATTATTAAGTAAATAATAACATTAAAATAAATTAAAATAGTCTAATGATAAAAATTATTTCAAGTAAAATAACAATAGAAGGACCCTTAATTTAAATGTGTATGAATACCTTCTGTGGTAGCTCGTAAACCCAAAGGTTTTCTAGGGTATTAGAAATCATGGCAATATGGCTCACATTTTATTAGAAACCGCCAATTGGAATACATTTCCAAATTTTTTGATTGGTATCCAATGATCATGTCTCTTGTGCGTGCAACTAGTGGAAATCCCTTGAAAATGATCTTAAAAATCTTCTATCTTTTACCCATCAGGTACCCAGCAACAGTACTAACATCATTTTTGATGACTGCCTACTGGTAATATATTGTTATGTGCGTAATATATAGGAATTCGTGAGAAATACTTGCAAGAGTAATAGTAATTTGTCCATCAGTACCCAGCAATGTTATCAGTTCCCAGCATTCGTAAAAAAATCAAAAGATTACATCGCCTTCTTTAATAAAAAAATATATGGTGAGACACGATTAAGGCATCCTTCCTGCACATTAGAATTTGTTTTTAAAAGTATCACATATTAAAAGATTATTAAATATAAATCATATATTTTGTCTATATAACAATAAATAAATAGACAAAACATTGAATTAAACCATTGTACATTACTTTAATTAATTTACTTTAAAATAAATCAAAATCTTATAGTAACAACTTTGAAAGTTTATCGAGTTTAAAGAGTCAATTTAATTTACTTTTCTGTTTTGTGTTGGGCCACAACGTAAACGGCCTTGAAGAATGTTTAAATGGATCAGAAACACACACGCAAATACAACATGCAATTTAAATAAACCTACTGAAACACCAATTAAACCATATAAAATCTGAGAAATAAAAGAATTAAATATAAAATAATAAACATAAAAATAAATTAAAATATTAACAAAATGCACCAAGATTCGCACGATACCTATACAAATATAACAAGAAAACACAACAAATTCGACGAAATTGAAAAAATCAATTAAAGTTCATTAAAATGAAACTTAAATCGAAAATTTTGAATTAGTAATAATTCAATAAAAATTCGAAATAAAAAATTATAAAAATAAATCGAAAAATAATAAAAATAAATAATAGAATTTGCTAGAAAATAACAAGGTCGAATTTTGTTTTACTGCATCAAATTTTACACGTCATAAAATTAGGTATATATACTGATCCATTTTCACATTTAACTTAACCATTTTTCAAACCATTTTGAAAATTTAACCATTTTTGAAAATCGTTAAAACCGTTTCGAAGTTTAACTATTTTTAGCACTATTTTGAAAATTATTTTGAAAATCTAAACTGTTTGAAATTATTGTGAAAATCCGAATTTTTAGGTGAGAAATATTTTGGTTGGAGCCCTCTTTCCACGTCACGTTCATAGCATCTCTGTAGAGCTCTGCTTGACGGCGACGTGGGGAGAGAGGCATTTATGCTTTCTGTTATGATATTTTATGCTATTGTTTGAAAATATTTGGAATGGTTATGAAGGGTAATTCTGTTATTTTGTCCTAATTAATAAATATTATTAATATACATGAATTGTTTGATATATATTTTTCATAAACTAAATTGAAATGTCGAAATTTTTCCGGCCCACAGCCGACACATCACGCAAGATAGTAAAATCAACATAGTGCAGATGCATGTAAGAGCGTGGAAAATCGCCAATGATATGCACCCGTGAAGACTCGGCGTTGAGAAACGCAGGGTCGTAACGTCAATATTATCCCTATAGCTGAAGCGAGAAATAAGGGAGAAGTCTCCGACTCCTTCCTCGTTTCTCACTTCTGTAAAATCGACCTAAAATTTTGTTACACACGGCTCAAAATCATCACATCGAGTAGTCCAGTGGGCACTCAGTAAATATAATATAAACACAAAATGCGCCTAAGGTCTATTAAAGGGAAAGGGTACGGGGATAAATTAAATTGAAATTCGTTGATATAACTGATTCCGTGTTAATGTTTGAAATCATTCAACTTATTACTAAAAGAAAATTAAATTCTTATAAATTAGACAAACCTATTACTAACGTAAATTAATTTCATAATTTGAATTAAATGAAGTAAAACTTATTGCCCGAAGTAAATTAACTAATATTTTGGAATAAATTAGCTAAAATTTATTGTTAAAGGTAAATTAAATGGTGTAATTATAAACGTATAAATTGTTTAAATTATTAAATCATATTTCTAAAGGTAAATTAAACAATCTCATTTCTAAAAGTGAATTAAAGTAGTTCTCTAAAAGTAAATTAATAAAACTTAAGGTAAATTAGATCAATCAAACGTTTCATTTAACAGTAAGTTGAATGAATAAATCTTGAATCTACAAGTAAATTAAACTAATAAATCTTATTCCTAAACGTAAATTGAATTGATAAATTATATTACTAGATGTAACTTAAACTTATGGTTGAGATAGATTAGGTGAAACGCATTACTAAAGTAAATCAATGCATATTGTGAAACAAGTTAAGTAAAACTAAAAGTGAATTAAATACGTAGCTGAATTAAATTAGTTGAAATTACCGGTGAATTGATCGAAAATCATTGAGTAAAGTAGTCATGGGTTAAAATAAACTAATCCTCTGAACTAGCATAAGGTAATTCAATTTCTAAAGGTAAGGCAACTATAGATAAAAACTAAGCAAGTCATTGATTCAATTATTGTAAGCGAATTCGATAACAGTAAAATAAATTATGGAATAAGAATCTACTAATTTGAAATAAAACTCAACCCACGGATAAGTTATTGAGTGAAGCTGAACTAATGAAAAGTATAAGGATAGAATGACATAAATTATAAATCGACCCATCATTCAGAGGTAAACCAAATAAATAAATTGCTGAGAAGGGATTAATGTAGCTAAACCGATCAACACGAAATTCATAAGAGTCGTTGACGTAAGAGAAAGCTAGCAGTATAATACTATTCAAAAATTTATTAAGAACCTGATCATGATAGCGTCTCACACCCGTAAAATTCACAAAACCTGCATCACTCAAATACTTAGGTAAATTCCAAATACAATTCACATTAAATTCGTAGGCGAAAAATGACGTAACGATATAATAAAAGCCCAATGCGAATTCGAAGCGAAACGTTAATAGGCGTAAGATGAGAATCCCACAGATAAGTCTTCTTCAAAACGATCAAATAATTTCAGAATACCATAAGGAAATCAAAGACACTGGTTTTTCTAAAAATTAAACAATAAAATATTTAAATATGAATCTGAAATATTCCAAATTTGCCTCATCGCCACGCACGACCATAGTAGATGCCACGATATAATATCAGACAGTAGTTAATTAAGAACCAAAGTTATCCGAATTAGTAAACCAGTCGACCGGAAATTGTAAGTCCAAATCTTAGTAAGTTAATGCCAGCCGAGAATTAGAAATTTCCGTCGACAATAAACGTACCGGATAAACAGAGCGAAGGTCATTCACTAACGCATTCGCATTAGATAACGGATGTAGACGCCTACGCTAGTGAGATAACCTAGAGCGAAGGCCAGTTAGGTATTGTAGTACAATTCGAAACACAACGGATGTAGAAACGGAAACCCAAGTTAAGGTAAATCTTACCAAGGGCCGTGATGTCGATGTCATTCGCCTAGTAAATACAAATCGATAAACATGACTACGGATATAGACACGCCAAAGTCCCTGCATCGCCTATCTATATCGTAAGTTGGCAAAGCGGTAAATTAACGCGTGCAACGTCAACTCGTAGAACGTAAACAACCTTAACTGACATTATGTATTTAATAGGTATTGAACCCACCCCGATAAATGGTAAGCCTTGCTCGTATTGAAATTTAGAATCAATTGATAATAAATGTTATTCAATATTAGGTATTCCGTGATTTCTAAATGAAATCTAAATAAATAGCACCACCATACGCGCGGCAAACTCTGGTTTGACGAACATTAATACCGGTAGATTTGTAGGTACAGACCCCTCATTAATATAGCAGTAGAGTTTCCTCACGCCTCGCAATTAGGGCAACCACTGAAATAGAAGTGCCGTGACGAAGACGTGGTAGATTACATAGCTTCAGAGACGCACCACCCATTAAATCCACGAAAGATGGTACGGATAGTTAGCAGTCAATAAGTTTACCTGGTGATAGACCCAATGATAATAACAACCTGGTCGATAGTGAGTTTAGTATACAATCTAAGTGAAATATTCAAATGAATTGTTTTTCATTCCCATATGCCAATAACTGATTTTGGTGTGTTTTCAGAATATGCCGCTCGAATGGACCAACACCCGAATGCCCGACGAACAATGCCGGAAGGACTCACACCCAACCCCAGAAGTGTTCAATAAGATTCGACAGCGGTGGCCGTACCCCACTATCTGGAGGGTACTGGGCCTAAACAGCGACCCATGCGGACTCGCCGGACAACAATACCCGGCAGCAGAGACGTACATGAATGCGCTAGAACTCCTCACCCAATGGGAACGGGTGCAGGAACAAGTGGACCTACAGGTGGTCAAGGCGAGGATGTATCTCGCCAACGTAGAAGATGACACCCTCGCCGGGCGAATCGCAGAAGCATACCCACCTCGCCCAGTCCGAGATACCCGACGCCCATACCCGGTGGTTCCTCCGCGAAAGAGCCGAAGGAAGTCCTTTCCGAAAAAATTAGAACTCCAGAGACCCTAACGATTAATATGAACTAGTTTGATGTTTGTTATTAGTGAAATAGAAATGTTCTTTACCTTGCCCTTGAGTTTGATCATTTGTTTAAGAATATTCGTTTCAATCGATATGTTTGCGATAATGATAAAATTAACTTGTATAAATTATTAACAGTAGATTTAACGAACTTATCCATTATAGTTATGGCCACTAACCAAATATTACAAGCGGAACTAGATCGCGCGCGGAGTACAAATGCGGATCTCCTCCATCAAATACTCCAACTGACAAGAGAGGTCCAACAAATCAAAGCGACTTGGGCGGACCCGAAAAGAGTCAAAATGTTATACCACCGAATATCTGCAGCACAGAAAGGTTGGGCCGAAGAGCGACAGCTCAATCAGAGCCTGCGCATCCAGATACGAGGATTAGAAGTGGCCCTAGCTGTTTGCCGGGAGGGGGAAGCGGTCACCTACCCGCTCATATTCGCCCCGACCCAGAGGGTGCAGAAGGACCCCCAACCAGTAGAGCAGGCCTCAACTCAACCAATAAATCGTCGGCCGGGACGCAAAGAACGTGCTCGACGCCGTGCTGCTCAGCAATCAAAACCGTCTCATTAACTGTTGATAATTCACATCTCTGTATATTTAAATAAAATAGTTGTGCTTACGGTTACAGTACTTCTTAAAAGGTGCTTACACGTAGATATTATTATGAGTACCCGCGTCGCAACTTTAAGTCATCCCTCCACATTCGATCGTGAATATACTTCCACAGGGACAGAGCTAAGCGAGCACAGGTCTTCTATCGACAGCTCGTGAACCCGAGGGTTGTCCGAGCAACTATAGTACTAGCACATGGTACTCAATTTTTGCGGGCAATCCACCACTTGAACACATTACCAACGTTGCTTAGCAACGGGTGCCAAGTGGCGATCAGTATCATTTTGTATGGCGTTACCAGGGTCACCATGAGGATAAGCAAGATTTGAAACCCTGTAACCCACCATTTGTAAGAATTTGATATTCGCTAAATTACATTGTAATTTATTTGAGATTTCTAATTTTTGTTAATATAAAGAAAAAATAGATATATTTTGTATAAAATATGCTTTTTAATAAAATTTATAATATTTAATTATATTATATTTTATAAAAACAAACATTATTTAGAATAATATTTAATTTAAAGTTTAATAATTAAAAGTATTTGTTTATATAAACTAGTTCTAATTTAATGGACTTATATTTATTTAGAAATCTTGTGACTGAATGAGTGTATATGTTTCTAAAATGAATTTGTTAATCATTTATTGTAAGTAGATTTATTGCAGAAATTTAATATAAATAATGTAAATTATTTGTAATGTTATATAAAATAATGGTTATATACAATTTATTTTAAACGTTAAGATTGATTTCAAAATGGAAATTTCAATAAAGAATAATTATCATGCTATAGTTATCTTAATGCTATTTGTTTTTGATATTTTTAAATATTTGAACATTTTGTAATTATCGATTTTAAATTATATCAATATACTTTCAAGATTATTATTTAATGTTATTTAAGAAATCTATTAAACGGCAATATAATCCGTAAATTTTTAAGGAAAATGAGTGAGAATTTAATAGATGAACTTATATCTGAGTCCAATTACAAAACATCTTATAACACAGAATACATCTCGTCTCAAAGTGTTCAACAAGATAACGATTCTACATCTTCATTTCTCAATTTAATAGAGCAAGAAATTTTAACTAATAATCAAGTAGGTTTATTATTTTTATTAAATATTTTTTATTGGAATTAATCTCATTTATATAAATTAATTATTTTCTTAATTCTTATCATTTGTTTAATAATTTGATAATACATTAAATTTAGATAAAAAATAATAAAATTTAGTAATCGTGAATATTGTTCCGTCATTAAAATATAGTTGTTCTTTTGTATGCATCAAATCATGTGACATTCTCATGATGACAATTTCTTTGATTAAATCGAAACTTGAGCTTGTATCTGTCACCGTGGATTTACATCAATTTTTAGATAACAATGCTTTCAAATTATGAGCGTATAAATATTATTTGTTCTTGTAAAAGACCAAGTAAAGATCTTAGAATTTTTTAATAAATTTCGAAATTAATTTAATTGGTTTAAATTTTAAAAATAAACTGGTGAATATTTTGGTTAGAATGATTTTTACATTTATTTTTTTGGTGGGAATGTTTTTAATTACTTGTTAAACTCATAATGTAATTATTATTATTAGGCAGCGTAACTGTTATATTCATTTTTTATACTTAAATTTATTAACATTTAATTATCAAACATATTTTTAAAAATATTGGCGCCATTTGGTCGATAACGCACATAGAAAGGTTGACTATATACAAACCGGGTGAAATTTGCCACAAAATCCTCCCAGATATATTCTGTCATATATTGCCTGTCATAATTATAATAAATTTTCAATTAATTATGCATCAAAACTTGCGTTAATTGATGTCCTTAAAAATATACAATAGTGACTGTTTTATTGCGTAAATTTATATAAAATTACATAATAATTATTTGTAGAAATATTATTTCAATTTCGTTGCTCCATTCTGAAATGAACTTTGATTTTTTTTGTGTTAAATCTTTTAAATTATAACTTTTTTACATTTCTTTGTTTTTATAATTAATTTAAATTCATTTTTGCAATATTTGGAAAAATCAATATAGTCAAATCTGTTTATTTTCTAGCTTGATTTTATGATCCTTTTAACATTGAACAAAATAAGTTTCATTTACCAAGGAGACGACATGTTGTAACCGGTTTATATTACCTTGTTTTGTGTCTATATCGCTCCTATTATCATATAAAAATATACCTTTCTTTAACAATAACAGGCTACAATAAAAATAATTTAAGAAGAAATTGGTCATTTATATTAAGAAAAAGTCTAAACGTGTTAAAACCAATTTTACATTTGGTTAAAATGGACTGTAAGTCATGTAAAGTTTAAAACCGCTTCGTAGTGTGACTGAAATTTCGATGAAAATGGAAATATGACAAGAGTTTTAAACTATAACAATCACAATCGAAAAGGGCAGCAATAGGGTAAAGTTAAAGGTTATCCCTTCGGTTATCCCTTTCTAAGACAAAGGAAACTATAAGTGATGTAAAACTCAAAGTTTATTGATAACAATTATATAGTTACAAATGATCATAAAAAAATAAAAACATAGAAAAAAACAAAAGAGGCTCAATATATGTCAGTAGTTGTACCAAAAGTAAAAATTATTACCGACAGCGTTACACTTAGATATTTTTATTAGTTTAAAATGGTGTACAGTATATTACCACCACCTTAGAAAGGGTTATTGCTTGTGCTATCATTTCTAGTGAAATTTTACAAATGAACGCTGAGAAATTTACAAATGGTCTAAGAGTTGAGTTTTTTAGTTTCTGGGGCTAGCTGGACCGATGAATAAAAAGTTACGACATTATATACAGAAAAGCTCTTGGTGAAAAAACTTGATAATATGTAAAAAATCGTTGAACTGTAGATCTAAGGAAAACGGTATTTACTGACATGTTTTCCCGAATAGTTCACAATATTTAAAATCAAATAAAATAGCCAAACCAGTATTGTTTGAGTAGTTAAGACCACCATCTTGATTAGAAAAATTGTGCAGAATATCCAAAAGTTTGAATTGCGTTACATAGAACTCGTCTTCCGGTTCCTGAATGTCTTGGGTCAGTTCTGTGATAAAAAAAATTGTCCGTATTAAGCGTTATTATCATAGTTTGAATTCTCTAAAACTCGAATCAATGGAGCAGGACACACTAAGTAGGATTACTACTGATATAACATTTTTATGAAACGGGGGCGTCGTACAAATATTAAGTAGGTTCGACTGTATATACTAAAACATGGCAAAGTTTTAGGGATATATTAAAGATCGTGTTGGATTATTCTTTACAAAAACTTACAATGATATATTCATGTTTTATTTTAACCAATGATAATCAGTCCAGAACACATATTTTATAGTTGTAAGTGCTGAAATGAAATTGATATATTACAAAATATCGTCTTTTATTCGATTAACTTTAAGAAATTTCATTTTTAGAGAACAAACAAGAGATTTATATATCTGAGTTTATGAGAAAAATTAAGAGTCTTGTGCTGGGTCCTAAATATGCGACCTGTGTTACCCTTCCTGATCTATTCCCCATCAAGCATAATTGACATATTTGCATTATTTATTAATAATATTAAATCACAAAAATTATATCTTTAGTTTTCAAATTCCTATTCAAAAACATCTATCTTTTGCACCACTTAATTTTTTTATGAAAGTTTAAATATGTTTTGCACAAAATTCTTTATTTTCATATGTTTTTGCCATTTTAAATTGGAATAGTGGGAATGACCAGTAACTGCCAATAAAATATTTTAATTACTTTTTAAAATTGTCATGAATTTGTGTTTCATTAGACACATGGTTGGACTTAATTATTCAATAACTCTTAATTTATAATTAAAAAGTATAATGGGCTTTAAACTAGTGATTGAGAAAGCGCTTTAATAAGCATTGAAAATGTAACCCGACCACCAACTCATTAATTATAACATCTTTTTCCATGTTATTTTTATATGCATTTTGACAGTCGAATGAGAATGCAAGTATTCATTTAATATAGATGAAACAGGAAATAATTATCATTTGCAGCGCTATATTTATATATGAATTATCTTGTTGAAATCAGACCAGTTTATCTTTAGGACTCGAATGTAAATGTTAAAGCATTTAAAATAGACATTAGAAATTCAGTTAACTACCTGATTATATTCCTGGATGTCTGTTTTATAGAGTTGGAAGATTATGGCGAATCTTAGATGAAACGATATTAAATTACAAAACGATTCACGAGATTAAATCTTTTTGACAACATTGTTCTTAATTCAGATACAGATCTATATGATAACTAATGAAGCGGAAACTCTTGTGTCCGATTTTATAATTGTCACATAATACACTTAAATTATAATTGGTGTTGTACAAATAAAAAAAGGCAAAAGTCAATATTATTGTTTAATAATTCCTAGATCTAATACGATAGTTTTTAACCTGTGGTGTGGGCACATCTGAGATATTGAGAAGGCATTTCGATGGGTTCAAGAAAAGTTTCTAAATTTTCAAAGGAAACTATTCCATTTATTTTTCACCCGAATTACAAGAGTTAATAGTCGCAACTTTGTCATTTTATTTTTATAATAATATAAACGTCAGTAGCTTAGCTTTCACGCTTGAAATGTTAATACTAAGGTCTCTATTTTACTGATCTAAATTTATTTCAGATTTTGCGAGACTATTTTTGTGTTATATAATCATTTTTGCAGGACAATTTTACATTTTAGTGAAAGCCTTTTATGTCTTCTCGGTATTTAATTGCGGAGTTTCTTACAATATATTATAAAATGTCTTATGATAATAACTTATCATTATCTAAAATAATACATTTTGAGTAATTGTTCACCTCTAATTTTTGCTTCATTGTACTTTATTTGTTGGTTTAATTATAAGTGAGTATCTTCATTCTAAACAATACTGCTTTGATTCATTTGCGCCATTGATTTGGATGTACATCTGTGTTGATATCTACCATAGATTAGTTCATATACCTATAAATCAGCTTTTGAATGGATCTTATATACTAGACAAGTGATGAATCATAAAAGTAATTAGTTTTAATGTTGAGACTTAGGGACTTGATTCCGCTTTCTAACGTTAAAAATTGAATTCTAATTAACAAGAATAGCATATTAATTTCATTTAACCGATGATTCTAAAAATAAAACGGATTTTGAATTGATGTTTAAATTCAGTATTAGAAAATAATCATTTTTAAAGAAACTCCGACAAATGAAGTTGGAAATTTCAGTAAATTAGTTTACAATATCATAAGAAATAGAAATGTATTACAGCTAGATGGATCTCCTGATAATCCTGATTAGGAGGGTCATTGAATTTTCAGAGAACTAACCTTTTCTCAATGATTATTTATTTAAAGTAGAAATATGGAAACTAGGGGACATCCAGATGATGCGAGGGGCGCAACGAATATCAATGAGATGTTATAATCTCAATACAAAATTTTAAATATGCAGTCCAAAGTTTTTTCAGTAAGCCAAAGAGGGCGCGTCACGAAAAGTTTGCAAACCCCTGATCTAAAGTTTCGACTTTTTCCAAATAAGATTAAGTCAGTGATTTCGCTGATAAAAGTAGTTCTCAAACTATTAGAGTTGAAAATGTTTATTGATCAAGTAGCCAGGAGCATTTTACCAAACATCTTGGAAAGTGCTATCAATTATTGTAATCCTTGTTTGCGGGAATTTTTTGACAGTAATCGTCACCTCGCCCTCAGGAGTTGCAGAAACTCAATGCTCTTATTTCTGATTTCTATCGGCGCACTATTTACTGTTTTCCTACATTTTTTTCTTCAAGTTTTCTCAGTTAGATTCAAATTTTATAAAAGGAATTGAATTTTTCTATATCTTGCATGTGTGTAACATTAGTTACTGAAATCCCTTAAAAATTATTGTTGGCAGTTTCAGCAAATTAGTTTACAATATCTGTTCTTGAAGTTAACTCCTTCAGGCCCGGGCTTTTTTTTCTCAAACGGAGTTAAACTTTATATTATATTAGTTTCGATAACGTTCGTTATCAAACTTGATTTGATTATTTTCACCTAGCTTGATATTGCATCTGAGCAAGATTCCTTCTTAACCACTATATTCAATAGAATCTCGCCTTATCTTATCTAGATGTGTCATAAATGATTTATTATCAAAAGTTAATTTAATTGTAAATTAAGAAAAATCGAATGCCGATGATAATGAGTAATAATTCGGATAAATTATTTATTGAAACTGAAAAGAGAGTTGAGATATAAATCAAGGAGTCGCCGGGTTGGGTTTTCATATTTCTGATAACTTTATCAGATTTAATTAGCTGTTCATTTTATTTTGCCCAATTTTTTAAATGGACAGATCCACATTTCATCGTCAAAATGAAAATATGGTTCGTAGTAAATAGTTTATATTTTCTTTATATTTGGATCGTATATCTATTATTAGGAAAATATATTTGGAATACATCAGATTCCAATATTTATTAATCAAATGTAATTTATTCGAGAATTTCCGGAATTTTGTAAGAATTGTTGAAATGCCAAAAATGTGTGCATGGAAATTAAGTTATTCAATATATAATTAGAGCCGGGTTTTAATTTAGTAAATTAATTGTTTCCCAATATTTAATTTGTTCGAATCCTTGTTTATATATTTTTTGAGTATATCAAATAAAAATGTATAATCAGTTTAATTTGATTATTTTTGCGAAGCCAAACAATTTTTAAACGCATCAGGCATTGAGCTTCCTAAGGCCTGAACCTACACAAGGATTATTAAATTTGGGATTCACGTATACTGTTTTGTGTTTTACGCGTTAAAAACTATTAAAAATGTAATAAAGTAATATCTGGATTGAACGGGTTAAATATTTTTTTATAATCCTTTCAAGACCACGGGACATGTGTCACTCATAAAATCCTTATTGTGTATCTAGACAAAAGGTTTTTCAATATTTTTTCATCTATGACGTGTATATTTAGTTTTTTTTTTTACTATCTCCATTTGTAATAGTAATTTAATGCCCGAAAACTCTGGTACTTCAAAAATCCTTTTTAATCATGAAAACATTAACCATTTTTGTGTATCCAGAGTTGTATGCTTATTACTTATTATATTTGTGATGCAACAAATTACCTAATGAATGTCTGAATAATATATTATTTATATTATTGAAATTTTTCAAATTTTCCCAAAAATATTTTTTGAAATTTATTTCTCATATTGCAATATCTTAACAAATTTCAAATTGTGCTCTTCATAAATGAGTAAAATTTCCTACTAAAATATTGCGCAGTAATTTTGCTGGGAACTATAATTTATCTGATGGAATCATTACGCGCTGCTATCCACATGTTTCAGATATGAAACCTTTACTAAAATTTACCTATTTCATTCATTGCGGCTATTTTTCAAGAATTTATTTACAAATATCAATCACTTGTTTGATTTTCTTGTTTGTTTATTCAACTATTGCAACATTTACATTATTTTCTTTTCATTCGCAATCAACAAGATAAACATGTTTCTAGATCTAAATTGCTCTGTCTTACAATGATCATTGACTGCTGGCAGAGGTGGCCAGTCTATGATACGCCTGTAAGCATCACACGTAAATATCTGATTCATTGACATTGTTCATAACCGACTTCAATTAGAGAAATATTTACGCAATAATTTGATTTCAATTCAATTAAACTGCTGCACCAATCACCTAAAAAAATTCTTTTTACCGCATTTTCATGCCTTTATAGCCGGCCTAAATTGTTTTTTCGTATTGTCGTTTAGTTTGAAATTATGAAGAAAATCGCATGTTTATACTGATACCTCACAGGGTATAGCTCTTTCATTTACAATTGCAGATAGATTGGTTATTTCATTCAGAAAGGTACAACTTCCACCTCTTCCATCTAGATTCTAGAATAGTTTAAATTAATTAAATAAAAATATAACTGTTGAACCAATAAAAACTTATATTTAGCACTAATAAATATCTAAGATAAATATTTTCTTTCTAACCATTTCAGTATTTTTCGATGTAATATTTAATTTAGCAGTATTAAATATACGCATCATAAAATTCTGTCGTCTCATACATCAGTTTCTCTTAATAATTTTAATACAAACATTTGGAAACAATAAAAAAATTTTGAAACATTTTAATAATTTCTTCCTTGTCTATTTACCTAAAAATTAAAAAAACAAATTTCCAAATTTAACTGCATCCTATAATTTTAAAAAAAATCGGAAAACAAGCCCAATTATATTCCAACTGTAGATTCCTGATCTACACATGCGTATTTTAAATATAAAAAAAATTTTCCTAATTTTTTATTGATCAAGTATAAAGACTTGTAAATTTTACAACATATATTAAAATATAATTTAATTATTATTGCGGACATATGTGAAACTAGATGTTTAATTTTTATTGTATAGAACAGTGTTTAAAACTTCAGAGAGCTACTTTAAATTTAAAAAAAAGAATCTTCGCTATGAAATTTAAATCGATCAAATAAAAAATACCATTTTAAGTTAGGAAAAAATTATTCAAGTTTTTTTCAATTCTGCTAGATTCCGCCAAACCGTAAAAATTATAAAATATCAAATATGAAATACAACAAACTGCTTAATTTATCTAATAATGTAATTGTTTTAAGAAATATTTTAGTAATTTCATAATAAATAATATATAAATAGAATAATATAACCTTTTATATCCCATTGCGACAATACCACCGATAAGTATATTAAAAAACAAAGAAATTTCAGATTTGCTTTACAATTGGATATATATATATATATCACATTTTTCAAATGTCAATCAAAAGAGATTTTTTTAATGTAATTTTTCCTGTTAATGCTAATATAATATTTGGTTAGTAAAAAACTGGGGTTTATAAAAATTTTCAGGGTCCTGCAAAGATTGTATTTTTCACTTCAAAAAATACAATTTTAACGAATAAAATTTATTTAAAATTTAATAAAGTTAAACTTAATAAAAATTTTAAAATCAACATATCATTTCTTTTGGGGCACACAGTTTGACAATCTCTGTCATAGACAGTAAGTTCTCTAATTTACTCCTTAAAAGGCGCGAATAGCCATCAAAACAGCATTAATCAATATATATATAAAAGATATATGGGCTAGCTTGAGAAATTTTCTTTTTTATCTGTGCCTTTTTATCTTTCATATAGCTTTCGTTGTTCGCGTCTATATTGGGGGGTACCTTATAATTAATATTTTTAAAGTTGGATATTAAGAAAAGCCGAAAATCATTTATTTAACAAATTATTCTCACAGATGATATGCGACAACTATTCTCCGAATTTTAACATGTCTGAATGCGCAACCAATTCTAACGATCAATTGGCGAAGCCTGATGTAAAAAGTAATGGCTTGGATCCAAGTTTTGAGGAGTTGTTACTAACCAAACTTCCACAAATAATTGCCATAGAACGATCCAGCATTCAATTCCAAGTTATTGATCAAAATCACCCAAGTCTTTCAAAATCGTTTCAAAATTGTTTCAATAGTCCAGTTTTGGATCTGTTAGTGGTTGTCCTCGATCCGAAACAACTGGTTTCGTTTTTTCAAGGGTAATTCTTTTTGAATTTCTAATTTCTAATTGTTATTATTTTATAATATATTTACTATTAAATAACGTATTAAAACAAGCTCCTTTGTATAATGATAAAAAAAATGAATAATCGAGATTTTTTACGTAATAATGTCTGAAAAAATGCGAAATAATTAGCTTAACTTTCTATTTATCAGAAATTAGAGAAAGATATTTTATTCTTATTCTTATTTTTTTTATTATTAATATTATTATTATTTTTATTATTATTATTATTTTTATTATTATTATTAATAATAATGTTTTTATTATTATTATCGACAGTCAGCCACGATTCCCACTGATATCATAATTGACCATATTTTTTTGTACTGTTTTAATTCTGCCTAGATTGGCTTGGATGGTAAATGTTAAATTCAAGTCTGAAAAATTTGTCGTTTTTGAAACAAAAAATTCAAATCAATAGCTGAATTTTAGCAAAATAAAAAGTAAATTATAAATAAAAATTAAACATTTTTTTTATTTTTTAATACTACTATATAAAATTAAATTGTGGCAGTAACTCGTTATTGGTGAAAAATTACCATTTTATTTATATATAATTTCATCATAGGATACATGTTATTGCTATTTTTCTTTGGTGGAAATAAACAACTATGAATGATTTAATCAAACCAAGACGAAGCATCCTAATTTAGAATTAATAAGGCAGAAAATTAACAGCATGGAGACATTACTATCCCAGAACTTAATTCATTGCCTGATTTAACAGATGCAGAAGAAATTCATGACGCTTCAAGACTTATTCATTTCAGATTACATAAACATTGAAGCATGTCTTATCTCCACAATGGTATTCAATTTGTCTCTATCCTTCTTGCTCTTTCCACCACTATAAAAAATGATATTACAAAACTTTATCGTGAACACTGCTGGTCTCTGATTGGTTTTTTACGTTGCAGCGGTGAAGAATTTCTTGGGAAATTACCGAGCTGATAATTATGATGAATTGGTGAAAAGCATGCAATATGAGCATAAATATATTTTCTTTTCACAGTCATTTAGAGTGGTTTTTGGGGAATTTTATGTCACGTCGAACCAGGAGAAAGATTCCATAACATGGAATAAATAAATCAAGGTCATTGGAACAAATATGTGATGACAATTTACTACTGGATTCTTCAAAGCAAATATTTTATGAAACATGATAGAACATCAAAGAAACTCTTTATGACATAAACATTTTCTGAGTTGGTTTCGATGTTTTCATAATACATTCATATTCTTTCCACTAAATGTGGGTAATTTTGGTAAATTAAAAAATATAAATTTGCAAGTAACTAAGGATAAACCAATCCCGCCCTCCCAATCAAGCAAAATGACTGCCAGATTCGGATTCCACGTATAAAATTCCACAAAATTCATTTTAAGATCAGCTACAATAAAAATTGTGTTGATCAGTGTTATTAATTAAAATTTTGATTTGATATTATTACTAATTTTCTCATTCAAAAATAATTTATCTTGTTAACTGTGTTTTGGGATTTAATTAATTCATTTTTCCATTTGCTACTAGTATTGTCAATTGTTATATGATAGTTTCCAATATTTGCTCATCTTTCAATGGAATAATACTAGTGAGTGATCTTATTAGGTTGAAGTGTTTTCAGCTTGAATAAATCTGCTATTCAAAAATGATGCCAAAATGAAAATATTCTAACAGCTGGGTTACAGTGACTGGACTGACTGACTGACTACTCCTACACCAGCAGTAGTCAAATAGTCAAGTCAGTGCAATTATATAAAATTTGTAGTTAAATGAATTTGGTTACCAATACATATATACATATATATACACACAATATATTCATAATTGTTATATAAGATGATGGCACTGTTTTTGTCACAATCACCATCACCACCAAGCAACGCTTTGGCCAGTTGGTGCTGATTTTTGAATATATTAAATTTGTCAAATAATGTATACTTATAAAAATATAATACTGAAACTATCATTGACCATTGGGATTCCCTGATAATTGTTGTTGGTCAATTTTTTTGAATCCGTTCTTTTATTCTATCATTTATCTTCATAAATTCACTCCTATGGATTAGAAAGTAATAGTTTGTATAAAATGTAGGCTTAGTTTCACAGAATTTTTTAATAAAAACAGTAATACAATATTTTTTATTACTGTTTTATTTTTAACCGAAAAATAACGCAAAATTAAGCTTTACTAAAAAGATGAAATTCTTATAGTGATACGGTGCAGTCTGATACTTTGACCCTTAAAGGTGGGACATATTTCAAATCGCCGTAATTCTAAGAGTCAAAACAATATGATGTGAAAAATTTTTAGAAACTTATAATGTAATATTTGATTTTTAAATCTCAACAAGAATAATTCACACAGGAATAGGCTTCTTAACCTTTTTTTGAAACGTAATTATATAGTATTTTTGGTTCACTTTATGAATAATTCACAATTGATCGAATATATAATTTTTCATTGATAATCGATCTGTAAATTTATAAAAAAAATCGTCAGATATTTTTTGGTCACTTGGTATTGGTAAAAACAAACAATAAAGTATTCAATTGAAATTATTTTATTATCAATTATTATTTCTGTTATGAATAAAATATAATGATTGAATACCGAAAATAATACTATTATTGAATTTAAATTGAGCTTACTTTCTTCTCTTTTAATCAGATAATTTCAACCGGTTTTTACAAAAAAAGGTGCGAAAACGATAATTTTTGACAGCCCAATTTACTATATAATTGACTGGAAATTTTGAGTATTTCCTCAGCAAAATATTAATTTCATAATAGTGAAAAAGAATAATGATGAAAAACTAGATTTTCGAAAGGAAAAATTCGATTTCATCGGTTGTTTCTGCTCATAATTGGATAATAATCTTTTACCTCCTATCAATTATTTAGTGTTTTGAGAAAAAATATTTTATGCATAATTATATTATTAAATCTTAACAAATTTTTCAATATATTCGTGAGATTCTCTAAATTGAAATTCAACAGCAGGAAACTGATTGAATAGAACGAAGTCGGTCCGATCATATATTTGAACATTTATTAAATGATTTAATGGATTGTCATGGTTGAAATTGCAGTTTATTGAATGGATTTCATATGAAAACTGATCGTCGACGCTATTAGAGATAAATAGAGCTCTGATGGACAGTGGTGCATTAATTGATTCGGTGCGGGTCTCAGTTGAAATATTCTATAAATATTTATCACTCCATTATTCAAATGCTAGAAATGCCATGATTATTTTACGGCGATTAAATTCCAATTTATTGATTGTTCCGCTCTGATTTTATTTTTAGGAAAATATTTATCAGCAATGAGAAATTGAGAAATAAGCCTCACTAATGCAATTGTTATATTTTAGGCAAATAGCATTACATTATAAAGTCACAAAATAGACCTTATAATTTCTATATTTTGGAGCATCAATTCCAGGCATGTTAAATTCTCTTTTCATTATTTTTGATGAATACTTTAATTAATTTTATAGTTCTCATTAACAATTTTCAATAAAATAATTCAAATGTGACCAAAGGAGAAAATTGTTTTACATGAAAGTTTATAATCAATTTAATAATAATAAAAGAAAACATCAATCAAGAAGAAGAGGAGAAAGCGAAAGTCTAGTTAAATTTCGGTTATGAGATCAGGACAGATTTTCGTTCGAAATATTTCATTTAATTTTTGAATATACTTGGTGGAAATCGGCTAACAGTGTTATTTATTTAAATTTTATTTATATAAATGATTCCGCTATCGACAACAAAAAAGATTTTAAAATAATAATTATAATAATAAATAATTTCATTCTTTAAAAATTTGTTAGGTAACCTGAATCAAAATGAAATTTATATTTTAAATTTTCTGTATAACTTATTAAGATTCTTTTATTAAAATTAATTTTTTTTACGTTTTTTATACGGTAGTTTCAGTTATTTGCAATGTCCAATGAATTTTAAGCCATTTTTTCACAATTTAAATTTGCCATTTGATTCCTTTATTGCTAGTCATTTCTAAATACGTTATATAAAATACAAATTCAGTTAATTTTCGTTAAAGATTTCTTTACGAATTTCAATTTTAGGTGTTAAAATTAGTTTAATTGTTGCAAGTTCTAACTTCTATTTATGAATTTAATTAGTGTTGTCTATGGCAAGTGAGTTGTTATTATTGCAATTCGAGTTAAAATAGAGATTTGAGAAAATGTTTGTTTAATGAGTTGTATGAAACTACTAGTTGAATTGATGAAATTGTTTTATCAATTAGAATAGCATTCAACAAATATAGAATTCGAGACTTATAGAACTTATTAGGTTGCACTTTATCATGAACAATACACATTGACTTTATGCGTTAATAATAATAATAATAATAATAATAATGCAAACTTAATATTTCAGATATTTTGCCGGCATTCCAAGATTGACAAATGAATTGATAGATCTCACTGATAAATACTGGAAATCATTAATCAGCAATAACGATGACACAGCTTGGGAAAACCATTTTAAATCAGGTTAGTCTTTAAAAGATATTTTTCCATTTTAATTTAATTAGTAAAATAAATTTGTTTCCAGGGTGTTTACTTGACGCCATTTATAATTTATTATAATAATTAATCAGATAATTATGTATTATATACATGTGTTATGTGGTATCTACTATGTTTTCATATTTTGAGAAAATAGAATTATTTTAATAAATTTTATTCAAATTTTTTATAAATGAACATATTTTATTTAAAATTAATGAGTTTTTCAAATTTTTTATTTTACACTATAAATCAATATTTTTATTTCGTCACATGAGCTGAGAGGAACTGCAAATTTAAAATATTATTAATAATAATAACAATATAATTTAAATAAATATCAAGGTTATCCAATTTCCGCAATGTTTATTCATAAAATGAAATATGAAATAATTCGGCCTAAAATAGTTCCTCGAAATATTGGATGTTTCATTTTATGAATAAACATTGCTTAAATTGGCTAACATAGTTATTTAAATTATATTTATAGAAATGATTCCGTTATCGACAGAAAAAAGATTTTAAAGTTTATCTAAACAAACCCAAACCAGATAAAATGTCGAAAATACAAAATTTAGTAAACGAATATTAAAGCTTTTATTTATTTGAAATTTTTCTAAAAGGCAAATTGGATTTTTAAATATTTTAAAAACATTTTCTAGATCTGAATAAATAATTTTTAATTTGTATAAATGTTATTCGGATCTTTTAAATTTATAATATTGGTAAATCAAATTTGAAAATTTTGGAAATTTGTTTAAATAAATATATTTTTTGAATACAGTTGAGTGCAAAAAATATTGATTAGAGAATAAAAGATAGCGAAAGTTTAGTTAAATTTTGTTTGAGTTATCAGACCTATTTTAGGGCGAAATATTTAAATGATTCCGCTATGGAAAAAAACATTTTAAAGTTTAAATAATAAAAATTACCAACGTCTTGCCGCTGAAAAATAATGTAGTCGAAAACATTTAACCTTCATTATTATAATGGTATTTTCTATATAAATGAGGTTATTCAATTGTAAAGAGTATTTGTTTATGAATAAGTATAGAAAATTAAGAAAGTAAGGAAAATTTATAAAGACTAATTCACTCAGCCCTGTATTATTTATAAATGAAATATTTAGCCTTTCAACCGAATTAATTAGCTTCTTCATCGAATGTTAGAAAATTCTTTGAATGAAAGTATTTTAATGTAAATTCGACTTCAAACCATCTAGTTTTCTTTGGCTGCCGTGCACCTAAATAATTTCAGATTCTGAAACATACATTGACCTTTCTGATTTAATATTGAGTATCATTAAGAAAAATTCGCAAATAGGGTATTAATTATTTAGTCATTTCCCTAATATTCCCCTTTTCATTCGAACTACATAAAGTTGATTAGTGTTTTCTAATAAAATTCAAAGACTAGATGAAAAATTATCCTATGTTGTTGTAAACTATTTTATTCGTAATGCCACATTTCTGAAAAAGTGCGCTACAATATTTTAGATTAATTTCAATGTTTTTCTTTCTCGAAGCAAATCGGTCAATTTTCCAAAATACTAGAAATTTAAATACGCTTTTCAGATTTATCCCTTATTCAAGAAATGTTATTATCCACGACAAAACGGTTTTTTGTTACAAATCGCTTGAAATACGTTTGTATCCATCCTACTTTTGCAAATAGATAAAAATTCAACAAACATGTCAGTGTTCTCCCCAGGCCCTTTTATATGGGTTTTATGTACCGCCCGGCTGATTTTATGAACCAACCGTTTATATTTTGATCCGTCCATATTATAAACTATGTGTAGTACACTAATTATGGAAGTTTATTGCAAGAACAAAATTGTCGGTTAATTATCAAATCATTTATCTAGTTTCTTTTTATAGCGTTGAGTATTTTGGTAGTAATATTGCATACTCTTTTTTTATCCACCAGCTTACTATTTCACTCCACCCGGCTTGTAAAATTCTCTGGGGAGAACACTGCATGTCTTGGATATTATATATTATTATCAACCTGTATACGAAAATTTTCTGAATGAATTGAACTAGTTCATTATGTTGAAACCCGATCATTGAATATTTTATATTTTTTTAATTAACAAATTTTTATGGTTTTCACTTGCTGATATACTTTATGAAATTTAAAGTGCGAAGAAATGTGAATTACGCCTCAAGATTATTTAAATATTCCATTCTGATTTCACTGAAATATTGAAAATTATTCGTCATAGAAATGAAAGAATATCTTAGTCAATATTTTTTTAGATTTTCAAAAATCTGTTTGTAAAATTTCCACATAATTCTGAAGCAATTTATCCAAACTTGACTTGATCAATAAAATGAAGTGTACCCCCCCAAAAACAAATTTCCAACACCTTTCTAAATCTTTAACTTCACAATGACATTGATAAATTATTAGCAGGAATAATAATGCGCCTATTTATTTATTTCTTAAATAACTGCAAATATATCAAATATAATAAATTATATTATAAAATCGTAAGATGTATTGTTTAATGTAATTGTTCTTATTGCCCGCTCTGAAAAAGTATGTTATACTTTGGTTTGAAGCTTGTTAAAACAAAACGTAGAGATGAATCAAATAACAATTGGGTTTTTTACCTTTGTTCTGTGTCATTTTTTTAGAAAAACATTTATTGCTTAAACTATTACTCAGTTTGTTTGTCTATTATGTATCCTATCCCAATTTTTGTGTCTCTGTTAAAGTTTATTTAACTCTTTTCCAATTTTTATTCACTTAATTATTAAGTTTGAACATTATTTTTAATGAAAGTAGTTGAAAAATAAAATTTATGATTGCTAAATTTTCGATTGACACAGAATTTTTTAATTAAGTCATTATTTCTCTTTGAGTCGTCTGACAGTGGACATCTATTTGTAATTATTAATCAATTAAAACTAAATTGTTTACATAAACAATTAAATGTATCGAATTGAATAATAAACACAGAATGCTTATATTTGTTTGGTCTGTATTGCTTTTTTTCAATTTTATCTCTTCATATTATTATTAAATTGTTTTTTTCCACGGAAATCTCTCATGATGAGAAAAGTAAATTGGTTTGAAAAAAATGTCAAATGTATATGAAATTTCCACTAAACAGACATTGTTTAAATAAGTTATTATATAAAATCATTTTTTAGAATTGTAATTTTTTATCATTTATAGGAATTTTATTTTTAAAGCTATTTCATTATTATGATTAAAATTAAAGTCTTAACCATTTATTTCGTAATTATTTTTTATTACATCTAACAAACGAATAGGAAAGTTAATGGATATTCGCTTAGGATTTTTTTTATCGTTAACTATGGCATTAATATTTTGCTTTTAAATTATGTCTCATCCAAGAGCTTAAAGTATATAAAATACTTGACATCTTCAAAGCTTATATTTTGACTCTATGAAACTAAAAATTAATTATATACTGTTACTATAATCTTTACTACATGTGGATGAGCTTTGTCCTGCACCAACTGAAGTAATTTTGATAACTATTGAAGTTCATATTTGAACTGTTTTCCATTATGCATATGATATACAGATAATTTTTATCATGATTGTGCAAACATTGACATTCTAGGAATGCCGTGATTTTCACAGGATATTTTAGATTCTTTCTATTTTTGCAACTTTTATTCCTAAATAACTAAATACCTATTCAGTCTAGTTTCATCTTTGTTATTTTTATTATATTTTCCCCTTTGCATAATATTAACATTTATATTATTTTTTCCCACGATTGTCCATAATTTGAGTTTCTTAAGAAATTATATGATCATTTGAAATATTTTTTTTTTTTATTATGTTTTATATTTAATTTTAATGTTATTGGAAACCCATATTTTCAACCAATGCTTCTTTAGCATGTTTTTAAATATTACTTGACATTATATATATATATATGCACATAGAAAGTTTGGGATTAGTTACTCATGATTTTGAGGATTCGTTATCGACTAATTGCACTCACAAAAATGGGTTTCAACGACACGTCTAAAATAAAATAAATGAAAATATGACTCTGGTTGCATCCATGAATAATTAGACCGGCGGCTGGTATCGACCAGTGGAATTTGCTATCACTTTTGACTGGTGCAATTTACCATTTAAACATTCGCTAATTTATTTGTCAGCTTCTAATTTAAGCCTCCCCGTACCCCCTGTAATTTAGTATTAATGAATGCGTCTATAGTAAATTAGTAATTTCAATTTGGAGAATGAATATATTTTGTGTAGACTGATAATTGATTTTCATAGATATCTCCATTTCTTTTGCAGAATTTCTTTTTCAGTTTCCTTTCCCTTCAATCTGCCATAATAATTTCATTAATAAGCATTACTTATATCTATGTTGGCCTTTTCAGTCCTATTTCATTTGAAATATCCCATATGATAGGTGACATCAGTAATTAACTTTATTAATAATTCAATTTACTACGTATTATAAATTTAAAGATAGTCCTTAAAATTTCGATTTCCTATGTAATTTATTTAGACAACATAAGTGATGGGATTTATGTTAAATTTTCTTTACAGTTAACGAAAAGAATAATTTTAAAAATAACTTTGAATCTGAATTTGAAGCTGGTCCAGTTATTCGATGCAGGTTGCGGGCGTCTTCGAGTTCGCAGTTCAATCAGCAGTATAATTACTTTTTTGTTCAGCCATGTAGTTATATGATCCAACTCCCTTCAAACCATTTCAATTCTAGTTCTGTCGACTATAACACGATGGAAGTTAAAGCGAATGGCATGAACAATTATTTGGTTTCTTATATAAATATTGTCAGGTTATTACTATTAATATTATTGTTTTAATATTATTTCAACTAAATTAACTTAAATAATTTAAAAACTTATTAAATTTACAGATTGTTATAATTAAAATAATAATAAGATTATTTATAAATTTTTAAATATATTTATTGAAAAATTGTCTAAATTCAATGAATGATTTAAATAAATTTTTAAAATATTTTTAAAATTACAAGTAATCGTCATTCAAATACGTTTACGATATTTTGACAGTTTTCTTGTGATCTTCAGGTAGGATAGTAAAACTATGTATGTTGTAAATTATGGAAATAAGTGGCATGAATTTTATTTAAAAATTAATATTTTTATTAATTTAATTCAAATAATAAATCATTTTTTAATTTTTTGAGTATTATAAAAATAAAGTTTGTATTGTAATTTTAAAGAAATTCAAGGACTGTATGAATAAAATAGGCATGTCTGATTTGAAAATGTTATTAAAAATTTTTTTAATAATCATTAGGAACGTGTTATATGTTTTTAAATAGTTTGGTTTGTAAATTTTGGTGTATTAATTTTTTTTAAAAAAACTCCTTTTATAGTTTGTTTAAATTAACATTTTAAAATCATAGAAAAATTGAAATAGAATTATAAAATATTTTTTAGAAAAGTTTATTTTAAATATAGTCAAAAATCGTTATTGTAATTTGTTTACGAATACTCCACAGGGTGAAACTATTGATTGAAAACATCTCTGAACATCACATTTAGATAGAAAGCTGTTTTTTTAATTTCTTGAGTTTGCTACTTTAAACGTTAATTTTCTTTTCTATAATGAATAGTATAAGTAAATAGATGGAGTCGCTATGGGTTCTCCTTTAGCAACAACAGTGGTATCACTATTTTTGGCAAGTTTAGAAAAGAAAAATAAGTCTTTCCAATTTGTGAAAACCATTGTCTTTAAACTTTATGTTGATGCTAGTCTTGTATTTAATAATTAGAGGCATGTAGAGCCGTTTTTTGTATTATATAGAGTCTATTATTCAAATGCGAAACGATGAGAAAGTCATAGATAGATTAATTATTCTTTTCCTGCGGGTTTTTGTAAAGTATAAGAGAAATATGGTGAAAGGATTGATTTATCGTTCATTGTCTTTAACTTTACTTTTGCAAATTCAGTATAATGTATTGATAAATCGGCTGAGATTACTGTACAAAATGCTATTAGTATGAATGTTTGGATTGGCGAATTCTGAATATTTGCGTAGTTTTATTCGATAGTTTTGCAGCTTTACCATTGTTTATTTTCAATTAAAAATATCATAAAATAATTTTTGATAACAGTTTTAATATATTTGTTAAAAAATAATAAAATTTATTATAAATAATAATAATTTTTTAGAGAGTGTGATACTGAATATGCTCTGAAGGGATCGGCTGCTGCAAGTCTTCAAAAGGTTATTACGAATTCGACGTTTAAACAAAAACAGAAAGTGGAAAATGTTATTGACCTCCCAACAAGTAAACAAACCTCTAATCGAAATTTCCGACGAAATATGCACACTAATCAAGTGGCTATTAGTAATCAGTTATCTGTGAATATATCTTCTCCTGCATATCCTAATATTGAACAGTCTCCTTTATCAGGAAACGCGCCATTAACTTATCCCTTGATAAACAATCCTAGAACCGATCAATATAATAAATCTAATATTTTTACGAATGCTCAAATGCAACATCAAATTTCCCAACAGAGGCAATTATCTATGCCGATGAACCACAATCAATATATGACTCGAGGTGCATCTTTATCTAATGTTGATCCTAATCAGCATAGGTATTCTGGACCATATGAAACATCACATCCCTCATCCTTGCAATATATACTGGAGAATCGGAACAATGTTTACCCAAATGTCAAACAACTTGCCAATCCACTCATATGATGGGACAACACGGGCAAATGTATAAAAATCAACTTCAACCGAATCACACGTATTTTCTCCCAGCTGCTCAATCAGGCCAGCAAACTTGCTCACTTAATTCACCTAATTCTTTCATGTCTTCACGCCATGTGATTCAAATGCCATCTAACAGTATTTTGATGTCGTCAGATCAATATTTTCGTAACGGTCATCAAATAAATATGATGGATCCAGTTCAAGTAGCCCAGCCGATGATGACTGTTCAACCGATGTCAGTTGCCTCTAATCATTCACCGGCAAATTATTACTACAGCACTGCCCCAAATCAAATTCTCCATAATCCTCTTCATATAAATACATCCTTAACCAATCAATCGCAATTTGTCTCGTCGTCGGTTTCTCCATATTGTAATCCTGATCGAACTCAAATGACGCACCAGGATTATCCCAGTACTCCGAGAAACAACCCACAGCCGGCAATTAAGCAAGAGAATTATGAAATGAATATCTGCCAAAATGACTGGCTTTCGAATTCAGTTCTTGGTTAGTTTCAGTTTCATTTCTAGTTTTCAACTAATAATAATAGTAGTAATTGACAAATGAATCCGTAAATACATATGTGAAAATCATTATTTATAATCGTGCTCTATATATATATATATATATATATAGAGGACATAAAGAATTTTTTTATTGTTTGACTATAAGTCAGTAATGATATCGATATTTTATTGATATTCACAAATTTTCGACCGAAAAGCAATCAGAGGTTAAAAAATTAAGACAAAAATAGTTTCTCAATCAGGCTATTTTCGATAGCCTTCATTAGTAAAGGTTTTATTTCCATTTATCATCCATTCATCCCATTTCCCTCATTATTAATTAAACGGTTTTTAGTAAAAAAAAAATTTGATAAAACACAAAAAACATTAAATTTTATAAAGTCAACTCCGAAAATCAAACCCCATAAAAATAAGAGCATGGTCTTATTTACGATAAACGCCGGTAATTCTATTAACGAAAATTGTAAAAAAGAATTTTATTACTTACACTTAAATAATTATAATTTTCAGAGAATTTGATCTACCAATTGATTAAAATTAATTGAATATAATTAATTAAATAACAGCAAAGTTTTAAAAATAATAAATTAGTGTGCATACACTACGACGAACTACACACTTTAAGTTATTATGCTTTTGGAATTATAACATATCATACAGAAGCACATCCGACGCCATTAAAATCTTCTAGAAAACTAAACTAGAAATATGTATGTATACATAGATAGCGCAGAAAAATATTTTTCAAAATACGGGAATTCCTTCAGTTTTGTATATTGTTTGATGTAACATAAAATATAAAGAACTGAGCTGAAGTTGTTGAATTTTCGGCGAAAATAAAGTCGTGTAAAAAAGGATTGAGTGTACGTTTCTTTATAAACGTCTTCGTTAAGGCAAATAAATATTTTCTTTAATCATTAAATTTATGATATTTATGGAATAATGAAAAGTTCCATTGGAAAAAAACATTAAAATAAATTTACTGATCCGCCAAGCACTTTTAACTTCGCCAATGTGCAGTAACGGCTGATTGGGGAGGTTTATTTTAAACCTATTTTGTTAGACTTTCATTTACCCAACAAACATGTGAAAACGTGAAATTAAACCTTGCGCTATTTATATAATAATAATAAATTTTCTGGCGTCATTTATTGGTTTTGAAAGTTGTTGAATCCCCATATCAAGTAATATATTAAATTTAACAGGAAGAAATATAAATTTAATTAATAATTTAGAAACACGTTTGAAAAATTGATTTTTATCGAAAAATGTATTCGCTATAAATAAAAATAATTGAAATTTTTAAAATTTCATTTTCTCGGTTTTCTTATCAATTAAAGTTATAATTAGATTATTAGTAAAATTATTTGGTATGATATTTTAATAAAGTAGTTTATTAATTGTATTACTAAATGAGGATTTTTTGATGTGACATTTTACACTGAATAAGCGTTGATTCACCTATCAACATATGTAAAATTCAAGTTATATTCGCTATATTCAGAAATTCATTACGTTTCTGAAAGTATTACTTTGAAGCAGTATTTCGGGCATATTTTAAACTAAGCCGAAAAATTTGAATTTTTAACACGTTAGCAAAAAGAAATCTTCAGAAATCCTAAATTTTCAAGCTGTGTTGAAGTTCCCCTGCTTCATCGAAAACGCTGTTTATAAATTCAACTTAAACTTACGGATAAATTAAAGTCATAAATCCAACCTTATGTGAAGTCGTTAAACACAAAATAAGATGAGAAATTTCCAGTGTTTCCAAAAGAAACGCGGTTAATAATTCCAAAAAAGGCTAATAATAAATATATTTTTACTATTTATTATTAATCTAGAGAAATCTTTCAATAACCTTCTGTTATTAGTTATATTTTTAACTTTTATTCACTCATACAAAAATTTTTTGAAATTCTTAATGTCATTGCAAAATGAAAAGCAATCAGAGGTGAAAACCAAAAAAGTTCTTTCAATCCTACAAATAAGCCAATTATTTGTTCGATGTCAATTTAGATCAGTTTTTCTGCAGCGTGACCACAAATATTTGGCACAGCTTTTATCAACTGGTAGAATTTATCTAATTTTGTTATTCTAATGTTCACTTTTTACATTTTAGGTTTTTATTTTTTAATATTGTTTAAATAGACTCCAGAAATCCATCCTTGATGTCAAATAATTCGATTTCCATTGATATTGTTGAAGAAATCCTTCAGGCTGAAGAAGCCAAATTTGAAAATAAATCTCTAGAAATAGAAGCTGTAAAGTCAGATAGCTCTGATTCACTGATGGGCTATCTGAATGATTTCATGTCAACTACCAACAATAACAACAACAACAACAACAACAGCAATAACAATAGTAATAATACAACTTCCACTACTGCAACGCCTCCAATTTCCACACATAATTTACCAGTTTCCGCTACCAGTCCACAATTATTGAATTTAGATGTTGTCAAATCTGAAAGTAGGTTCTCATTTGAAAACAATTCTAGTATTAATTTACACTTATGATGGATACGAAATATTTGGTTTTTCAGTTAATTGTTTTAATTATAATTAGAGTCGAAGAACTGGAAAATTTTTATTGAAACCTTTGAAATAATTTTTAAAAACAATAATTTAAATTCTAAATTGTAGAAACTAAAATGTAGTGAAATAATATTTCAAAATAATATACCTATCTAATTTATTCGCTGTGCCTCAGTTTGATGCAATTGTGCTACCGACCCAATATTTAGGCTGCATAAAGCTTTGAGCCATTTTTATTAGGAAATTTTTAATTAAATTACCATCGCTAAATGGCTTCTTGGATAAGCAGCTCGGCTTTATTCATTAGATGTATTTGATCTTGTAAAGAACTGGTTTGTTATATCAAATTTTTCTTATACACGGTGACAATAACTTATCTCTTTTCTCCGATATGCTTCTTAGACATTTCTCGTATAAAAAAACCAAAATTTCCAAATGAAGCATTATTTAATGAAAACTAAGCCCATCCATTAGTGTGGGATAAAACTCGTAAAATTATAGATATATAGATTTTAATATTTTCCACAAATTCTGATTCATAGTCAAATTTTGTAGAAAACATGTCACTCATAAAGAAATCAGAGGTGAAAAACAAAAAAAGTCCTTATAATATTTTGCATGGTTTACTAACAACAATATTTCATTTAGCGTTTTACCGAAGTTATTGGATTGAATCATATGAAATATATTATCAGATATATAAAATGCATTTGACAATTTAAACGCGAATCGCAAAATAATACTTTTACATTTTTGCAGTTAGCACTTATAAATTTCATTGGTGTTAAAATCTGTCTATAATATAATGAAGAAAGATTTTTAATAAAAGGTAAAAGCTTGAACGATTATTGGTCTGTCAAATACAACCTTGAAAAATCATATCCTTTTAATATGTTGTCAATAAAATAATTTAGATTCAACTTTTGAATATGAAATTATTAATTAGGCAGTGTTTTGTACTGTGGCACAAGGACATGTAGCAATAGTGTTTTAGCTGTATAACTAAATATTTGTGCAAAACTCGATAAACTTCAACCGACCTTTTTTTATATACATTTTTTGAAGGTTTTTTTATTTTGTAATTTTAATATTGCATCTCACGTAAGCACTATAAATGAAACTCCACATTGATAAATGCTCTACCGTTTTTTCCTATAACCAAATTTTCTCAAATTTTTATTAAAATTCATTTCTATTTTTGCTTATTGTAGTAAAATTACTTGACCACTCAAAGAGATGTTTATATAGTTTTAATACACAGAATGGATATGATTTTTATAATAATGGATATTTATTTAAATCATAAAAAATCATAATAATAAATAAATAATAATTGTAAAAATGTTCTGTGAATATTGATTTTGTATTAAGGGCACTTAATTTACACAGTATAAATAGAATATTAAAGTAATCAATGTATAACTTAAATGTCAACCATATGTATTTATCACAAATTTTTCTTTTTCTCATCTTGCATTATAATCCCGATGTGTTTTACCATGATTTTTTGTACTATTAGTTGTATAACTAATTACCACACTAAATCACTGGCTTTTAAATCCTTTCCTACTGTGACCCAATTTTTCGAAATACAATCCTTAGCGATTTCAATACCCTTTATTGACAAAATGAGTTCAAAAAACGAAAATCTTTTTGCGTTTTCATGACTAAGTAACCTGTCATTGATTCATCTCATCCTTAGCCATATGTCTAACCGAAAACTCTCTTGTGCTATTTTGATTTGCTCTACAATTTTTCGGTTAAAGATAAATGAGCGTGAAATTAATCAACAAGACTCAAAATTATGGGCGTAACCGGGTAGTTGATAGTTAATAAAAATATTTATGTATTTTCATTCTATGTTGACAGTTATGTAAAATAAACTGAAGTGTTTGTCTTAGCGTAGAACTTTATTTGTCATTTTATTTTCTCCTGAGGATTATACTAATTTATTAGAACTTTCAACGCTTTGTAATTGTTTTAAGATTTAGAATTCATTTGTGCAGAAGATGAAGTATGTATGACACGTGATTTCTTTAATTAATATTGGCGCTGTTAATAATTATTATCGCATTTTTCTTGTGATTGTTTTCCGTGTATTCTCACGTAAAATACAAACTTTGAATTCGAGGTTCAAAGAATACAATTGCAATTGAATCTATTGTCAGTTTTTTATTAAAACTATTTATTAGACAGCTATTTTGAATAATAACATAATTCTTGATTGAGTAAAAACCTCAACAATCTTATTCAATATACGAAAGGTTATTGTCGTCCAAGTAAACAAGTCATTAAAACTATTCAAACAATTTTAGTAACATTATAAACAATAGAAGGTACAAACAATAAAGTTATAATCATAGCTATGCTATCACCATCAAAGCAGTCTACTTTATCAGATTCGTTTTTGTTTTTTAAATTTTGGTGTTTTTGCATCAATTACTGCCGTTTTATAATAAACGAGATTCTCTTTCATCTATATAGCATTGTAAATTCCCGAATAAAAATCATAAATATTTATAGATTGGTGAGAATTTCATTAATTTTACTTTCAAAATTGGTTTCTATTTCGGGTTATTTTTTCACAATTACTGTTTTTTATATTATATAGTATTACCAATTCAAGCTTTAGATAATGGTAATTTATAAGTAGTTCGTTTATGCCCAAACATGTAGTTAGAGAAAACAATGGTATTTTCAGTTAGTTATAAGAGAATATGAAATTATTAAATAGAGAAACCAAATCCCGGCAAAGACGGATAAATAGTGTAAATATTTATATATTTAGACGGACGAAAATTAATTATTGTACGAAAGATGAAATTGAAACAAATTAAGTCGTAGCGAATCATTTTATCCGCTCATTTGTCGAACAAGAATATATAATTGATATATTTTTATCCACAATTTTTTATTATTTATATTAAAATCTACATTTAGTGGAATTAGCCTATGAGAGTTTTCATTGATATTGATTCTACAGAAGGAAGCTTACCAACAACTAGAAAAAGTGTAAAAAACTTTAATAGCATAGACCGAAAAATTCTTCGACATTATGATTAAGATTATGGTCTATAAATGGCTCATTTATTAATGCCTGATCATTATCGGACTTAAACACCGAATCAGATACTTGTATGACTTTGTTTTTTGGGGGACAATATGGCGGTTTATGGAATATGTATTTCCAAGTTCCAGAAACAGTAGGGGAAATGACCTTAGAAGTTAATAACAATGGCGATGTCCTAGAAATGTCTGATTAAAAAAACTGTAAATTTTCTAATGCTGAAGCTCGCTGATAGAGAGCTTTTTAATACTATAAATAATCGGATTTATGCTTTATATTAAAGATTTTTCAACAAGTAGAAATATGGTTATTAATTTCAAATTTCTTACACAATTCTGAAAACTTGACAATTTCTTTCCGTTTGTGGAACAGCAATCAAAAATGTCTTTCATTTACAATTATTATAGTTTCAATAGCAAGATTTCGGCCTTTTTCTTTTGCTGTAACCAAGAGATTTTTATAAGTTTTTTCTAGTATCTTATTTTCCTATTTTTCTTATCTGGTAGAAATGTTTGAGAAGTAATATAATAAATAATTATAATTTATTTTGTTAGATTTTAATAGCTACCTGGTACCTCCGTTTAGTACTTAGATTGTACAACGAATTAGAAACTGATTTTATTTAAACTTTCAGCAACAAATGTATGTATAGGTATGTATAGGCTCAGTCGTGTCTCATATTCTGTGATCATGTGTTTCTGAAAGGTATCACCAAGAATTTCATTTTTTTCTGGTCAAAGTCAAATCGCCTTTGCTCTATGTCACCCATTTGAAATTGTGGTACAAATCGTGAATACAGTTACCTGGTGCCCATTTCATTCAGAAAGTTAAGTAACATGTCGTTGGATATGTTTAGATATTGTGTCAGATCTCCAGTTACACGACGCCGGTCTATTATGATGATTTGCTCCAGCATTTCTCATTTCCACAGGTCTTGTAAACATTCTGCAGTTATGCAATTTTTTCTTGGCTATTAGTTTTCTACAAAAGCAGAAACTTTATAACGCTTCGAAATTCATCACTATTTGACCTTTTGTGATGCAATAAATGAAATAGTGCAATTTTTTTCGAAACAAAAATATAAAAACGTAGTGGCCTGGAATATCTATTTTACAAAGTAATTATTTCGTGTCGAATCTAAGTACTTATTTGGTGCCTTAAGTATTTTGGAGTTTTTAAACTTCTATTATCTTAGTTCATAGATAATGTTCCTATTTTTACATGTTTCATTTTTTCTTTTGAATCCTTTACAAGTGGTTTTAATTTTATTTATTTGAAAAAAAGATGTCTTCTGAAATAAAACGTTATATAATGGAAATTCCCACTAAAAAAATCAAAATACCAAAGTCTCCATTAGTTTAACATACTAATGCGGTGTTATCCAACTGAAAATCGCGCATGGTACACTAAATTAGCATAAAATCAATCACGGCACTTTCGAAAAAAATTATAATATTTTATTAGAAAAAACAATACACTTGAAAAATCGTCCACATTTTATATTTATTAATGAGATACTTGAGTGTTTTGTTTTGCGCATGAGCTCAAAACGCTGCTCGTTTCTTGATAAGCACACTCTTAATTCACTGTCAATCATCTTTAATCTTTCATGTTTTTCGATTTTATTATATACAACTTTTTTTATATACAACTTAAAAGTACTAAAACCTTAGTAATTTTAAATTTTTGCAGAGTTTTTCGCGGCACACACCTTGGACAACACTGTACTAATGCAATATAGTAAAAGATTGAAGTTGACATGACAGTTTTCATTGATATTGATTCTACCGAAGGAAGCTTATCAACAACTAGAAAGTGTAAAAAACTTTAATAGCATAGACCGAAAACATGTGATAAAACGAAAGCTTGGTTTTATCAAAAGCTCATTTGTGACTTTTAAAATCCTTTCTCTTTCATAATTGTCGATTAGTCAGATGTAGATGTTATCTGAAAATGATTTCATTTTACTAAAAATACAGTTGGATCTTTTGTATGTAGCGGTATTTCTCAATTTACTTCATTTGGCCAGGAAACTAATACAATGTAACTTTAAATATTATTCTGTGATAAAATGTAATAATTTGTTGGTAGTTTTACGATTTTGAAAAATAAAAATTTATTTATTTTAAATTGTTACAATGTATTTGTATATTAAAATGAATGTCCAATTTAAAATTACAATGTGTATTCTTATGCTATAATTTATTTCATAACAATATACAATCAGACTATAGGACTTAATTATCAGGCTTTCTCATGAATTAGCATTAAATATTTTCTTCACCAACTTTCATAGTTGGCAGCTTCATTGCTTGCTGCACCGTCAGAAACATGTTATGTAATGCGATGCTTATTAAAATTGTCCAAAATTATTTTTTTTTTACTGTCCTCTGTTTAACAATCGTTCGTTAGTTTCTCCATTCGAGAAACGTCTTTCGCAGACACTTAATATTTCTCAATGATAGTTTTTCTGAATCTGTTTATGGAATTATCACTTTTAAAAATTTTCACTAACTTTTGTAGAATAACATTTTTTACTCATACTATCGTTACTTATACAGCAGCACTTAAGCTAAATTCTACACTTTGAAAATATTTTATTCTCTTTTTTTCTTTATTTATGTCAAGTTTGCTACGAAGGTTGTTATTTGGTTGAATAATTTCTAAATTTAAATTACAATTTTTCATTAAAATTTTGTTTACGAATATTGCCGTATAACTTGAAAATATATTTCATAAATTAATATTAATCATTTTGTCAATGTTATTTCCGAGAAAATAATCTCGGTACTCGGAAATGAAAAACCAGTCAATTCGAAATTACCATTGAATAAAAATTCAAATTCGTTAGGATTATACGGTCTCTTATCCAAAGAGTTCTTGTTATACAGTGACTTTAAATACTAGTTTTTTTCATTTCCGATAGATATATTTTGTTACAATTGTTGCCATTTTCTTGACTAATTAATTGTTTGGAATGACCAATTAATTGTAATGACCAAATTAATTGTAATGGTGTTCTTTAAAATCAAAATCTCTTTAATTTTGAGATATAATTATCCTTAATTAAATAATTATCCTTAAAATTAAGAGTTTATGCTTTTTTTAAAAACATTTTGCACTAGTTTAAGGATTCACAGACTTGATAAGACCAAGGGCCAAATAGATCCTTTGTGACTTATGTTAGTGGTACCAAAAAATATTTGAAAATTATCTATATACGAGATAATAGAAGTCAGTGCATCCTGCTCCGTGTACTTGCAACCGAATAAAGTAAATTTTCGTTACATGTTCTACTTGTTTTATAAAATAAATATTCAATTGATGATAGCATTTCGTTCAATTGATCTCCAGAAGCTAACAGGCACTCAATTTGCTAACCTTTATAAAATAGTTCTTATATTTGTTTTTAAAATCTCTAAAAGCAGCTTCCTTATTGAAAGAGCTATTGAATAGAACATTAATGTATTGTAAACCGAAAGGGATTTTAAATGCAATTATCCAATTTCATTTCATTTTTTCAACTGAATTAACAATAAATAAACAATGAAGATATAATTGTAGTTCCAAATCGTATCATCCTGAAATCATTTTTTATTTAATTAATTATATTTTCTTAATAAATTTATTATTCCAGATAAGATGTCGGAGTTTGCTTGTAATAAGTCATCAATGAATAAGAATAACAATTCCCAGATGCTTTATCCCATCTCCAATTTGAAGTGAGGCTTCATTTGTTATTATTCATTAGTTAATATATCCATTTGATTAATAAATAAAACATCATTTTAGCTTACTTATTTTTGTTAGAAGATTTCATCATTCTGCTGATTTCATATTCAGGTTGAGACTCGCCAATTTTTTACGTTAATTGTTTTTGTACTTTCATTATATTATATCTTAATCATTGTTGTTTATAACGCACGGTCTGTTCTCGTATAATTTCCCGTCTACCATCTTTATGTCAAATTATTTTCCCGAATTTAACTTATCTTATATCAACTCTTTCAGTATATCAATTCTTTTCTATTGGTATAATTAAAATTCGCTGTTTATACGGACTGTGTTGGTTATGAGGGCAAAAATGCGGTTTTTTATTTATAATACCGTTTTAATAGCTAATTAATCAAATGCAAGAAATCATAAATTTAGTAATAAAATCTTGACGAACCTTGTTCACCTAATTGAAATTTACATTACCCCTTCATCAACCTGGTATACATATAAACGACAAAATGATATAAGTTTCAATTAAATATTTACTTGTTCACTTTAATCTTATATAGCCCTAATGGTGTTATAAAATGTATGATCGATAATTTATTAATAAAAGCAGTCCATAAATACAATAAGTTAGCGATTTGAGAAGTATGCCATTTTATTTGGCCACCATTTCAACTGAATGTGAATGCCAATTCAAAATATATAGACAAATAATTATCTAATTCGTGAACAATAAAAATTAATTGCCGACTAGTTACTATACAGATCTAAATACATATTAATGTAATGAATAAACAGTTAGGAAAAGTTTAGTATTTGTAGAATTTATTTTCAAAATATTATTTCATTGGACAGTGGAATTTTTGTTTATTTTCTGCATTAATAGTACAGTAGACAATTAATTCCATGTTAGTAATGACAGGGAACTCTATTGCAATGGAGAATATTATACAATTAATGTTTGACATACGTTAACTATTTTATAAATCCACCTAATTCTGTTTTTACACGAATTAAAAAGATTTTTTTTTGATGTTCAATTAATTTGTTTTATTTTCATTTTTCACACATTATGTATACATACATTTTATATTACAAAAATAATTTCCCAAGACGATGAACAAAATAATTCATGTAATAGAAGTGATATTGCAGTCTTACGCAAACGTATACGTGTGTCCGAAAATGACAATGAATAAAAATTTATGTTTATATTATTTTTACTTTTTAATATTAATGAATTTCTTTTTCCAAATCATAATTTCTTTTTTATTTAATATATTTAATGAATTAAAATGTGTAAGCACCAAAAATAAATTCTTTTATGAACTTTAACAAAGATTTTTTTATATTTATTATTATACTTTTGCTTCTTTATTGTACTTTTATTGCTGTTTTAGATATGGAACCAATCTACTATTTTTCCATTCAGCCAATATCTTTTTTTACACGAATTTTTTAGGAACATATCGTATCTATCGTGTTAAAACAGAATTATGTGTATATTAAAATCATTTTTTATATATTAAACATGTTGTTCAATTTCAAAGTCGTATATAAAATTATAAAATGTATTTTAGTAGCAAATGGTAAAGGTATATAAATAATAATAATAATAATAATAATGTGGCAGTATTAATTATAAGAGCAATGTGTTAACAATTTGGATTTATCATTATTACTATTTTTTATCTGACAATGATATAGGTTTGTGTTACAACCAAAAGTGACAATATTCGGATTCTATATATAAAATTACATAGGTTGAGTCTGCTAAATAAAAAAACTTATACTTATTGCTTACACGTCCTGTAAATTATAGTCGGTAGCATGTGGCATTTATTGTTTAAATATTTTTATTACAAACTTAGTTTTTTTAATGTTTTATGACAACATTTGAAATCATAGTACATTAGTTTATTAAAAAATATATATGATTTTTTATTGCCGATTTTATATTGGCTAATTAAAGCTACATATAATATTTTAAGATATTAAATATCGCTTCCAACTTAGGTTAATTTCACCAGTAAAAATAAACAACTTTTAATTTTCATAAAAAAAATTTTGTCTTTAAAATAATAAACTATGGATTACAATAGGCTATTTAAAATTACAAAAAATTGAAGGCTATCAATATCTATATCAATTTTTATAAACGTAAAAATGGATAGTAAACATGTGATCGAATTCATAGACCGTGCAATAAGCATTAAATGAAATATTTTTTTCTCGTTAGCACACCAAACCTATGTAATTTTGTACCTAGACTCCGAATATTGTTAACTTTAGATCCAATACCAGAATCATGTTGTAACATAACATTATGTCTTCTTCCAAGTGAATTTTACCTATAGCTTCATTAAATTCTATAATATATTTTCTATTTTGTACAATTATTTTTCACAATAATAGATTTCTGAAACGAATGTAACATTTTTTTGTCATTTTTTATATCACCCCTACAAATCTATTTCAAATATATAATCTTAGAAAACCTTCTAAATTTTGTCATCTAGTGATTAGTGTGACAGTTAATGGTATGAAATGGAATGCTTCGTATGTAATGGGAAATAATCTCATGAGAGTACATAAATTTTAAGTAAAACTTTTCTTCCGAGTTCTTATCTAATGGAGTAAGCGGAATATGTTAATTTAAATAGAGATTCTTACCAATAATTGTGGAAATTATGAACAATTCTGCAGTATATCATCTGATTAATGAACGCCTAATTAATTTCTAATGATTAATTACTGTAATGTTACTCAATAAACATCCCGGAATAATGCTACGTGCATATATTAACAGTGTAGAGAAAACGTCAGTTTGACAATGTTATTAATTTATTGCCATTCGACGGATGCTGAGAATGAAGCTTTCACCGTATGTAGAGTCGAGGTCTGATGTTGCAAGAGAAAATTAATCTTATATCATATCCCGATAAATACTTTTCGTGTTTTATTTGGGTACGGATGAATAACGGTCGGCGCTTTTCTGCTCGTTCTGGGATTTTAGTAATATTTTAATACAAATTTTTCTTCATCTTAATTCAGTATTCTTTGGGAAAATTAATTACATTCAAAAAACATCAATATTCCGTCTCTGTAGTGTAGATAATTTTTTAAAAATTTTACTAAATGATTTATTATTTTTACTTTTTTTACTAATCAAATAGTATTTTTTACTATTAAATATCAAAAACGTGAATAATGATGCTCGTGTCATAAATTCTGTTTATTCATTTAAAATAAATGACAACTGTCTTATTTAATGAATGCATGATTTGTTTTAATAATTTTTTGTATAAAAAATTATTTGAATTATAAAATGATAATAAAAAAATAACAATTATTGAAATTCTGAGATTTTATTTCAAATGAAAAATAAACGAGATATAATCAAATATTAATTCTATTACACATTTATCTCTATTTAAATCCAGTATGAGTATTGTATTTTATCAGATTGAATTATTATTAATACTAATAATATGTGAATAAATAATTAAATAAATTTGGCAACGACTTTATTAAAAGAAAACGCCAATAAAAAACTTCGTACGATATATTTCGACAGCATAAATGTCATCTTCTACGAATGTTTTTAAATAGCTTGTTTAATCATAAATTGATGCTTGTGTATTGTTTTTAAAAAAATGTTTTAATTTTTAATATTATTATAGTATTTATTTAAAAAAAATTTTAAAGTATTTAAATATTTTTAAATGTTTATTTTTTAAAATATCAAATTAATATAATAAAAATAATAATTTGTTTAAATTATAAGTTAATTCATAATATTTTTAGTTGGTTTTTTGTGCCTGACAAATTTTTTTTCGTTTAATTTATAATATATTTACTTTTCAGTAAAATCTTTTAAATTTAATAATCTTTTTTTAATATTTCATTTATTATGGCAGTTTCGAAATTTTGTATTGCATGGAAAATTGGTTTTTTGATTTTTTATCATGATCAAAATTTATGAAATTCTTGGATTGGAGTGTAATAATATCACTAAACATCAGTTATACAACCAAAATTTATCCTAGAATAGTGGAATAAAATTAATTTCAGTCGTGAAACTTTATTTGATGAGCTTTTTTAATAATATTTCACATTTATAATTATTTTTAACATTCAATGTCATATAATGTAGACATTTTACAGTTTTAATTGCGAAATGCATTATGATAACACAGAGATTCCCACTAGTACTACTCGAAAATATTACCTTTCCTTGAAAAACTAAGTCTAATATTTTTAAATTTATAGGTGATGTGATTGTTAAATCAGATTTCAATTATGATTTTTGTGCTACTTAACTTCATAAAGGTTATGAACTACTGATACACGTATATAAAATAACATAGCAATAGATCCTACTTAATTTGAAGTTGAGAGTCCTTTCAATAGAATTTTATAGCCAAAATATTGGAGGATTTAGATAGATTAAATCAACTGTATCCAACGTTGATGTCATACATTTTTTAAATCTTGCTACTCTTGCATATTATATTTGTGTCAGAGTCAAAACATAGAGCAGAGGTTGGTTGGACGTCTATTTACATCAGAAAAAACGAGGGAAATCACTCTTTACATCGCCACCCTATATTCTAGAATAAAAGAAACATCAATGTCACATCTGTGTAAAGGAAATGTGAAATTGGCCATTGGCCAAAAATAAATTATGCTACAAATCCTAAAAGATTGCATTCATTTGCATGCAAGAGGAAAACGAAAAACATTTCCAAATCATGTAATATGCCGTGTTGTCCGGATTATATGGGATCTAGGTTGCAAGAGATACAAAATCGCAGGTGGGGCCCGGTCCGCTTCAATCTGACGGGATTTTGTCTGAATTTTCCTTGATGTTAAAATAATATCTTTTCTAACCTAGTTTAATTTTTTATAGTTATAAATTTGTAACAAAAATTCAAAATCCTAGCATTGTATGGCCGGCCTAAGATGATGCTGACAATCGTCAGCCAATTCAGTGTTTATGTTATATTATTTCCCAGTGAAATGGCTAAATAAAAATTTGTTGTTCGGAATCCACAACCGGAGCCTGAAATAAATTCAATTAAATATGCATGAGAAAATGGAAAGTAGTGATGTTGAAAATAATTTCACATTTAATAATAATAATAATAATAATAATAATAATAGTTCGAGTGCTGGTAATTAGAACCGGTACATGAATTATTTATCAATATAACTGTTGCATATTTTTATGAAATTTTCTGTTTTTAAATTCTCGTCTTTATTGGATAAATATTTCAATAGATTTCAATACTATTTAATAAATAACTGTTCATCTGTGTCGATATGATATTATTATTTGTCAACAATTTTATTATGTCTACAATGGACTTTACGACAGTTGTTTATTCTTTTTCCCTGTTAAGAAAAATTTTTTCAACTGTCATTTTTTAAAATTGCTATTTTGAATTTATGAGGGTTATTTATTATTATAAATAAGGCAATAATTATATTTTCGCCTTTTTTTATTTGCTATCAAATTATGCCTGAATTTTTGTATATATATTGTTTTTATTAATAAAAATATATGCTGAGTGAATACTTATATTTTCACGAATGAAATAAAGGAAAAGATTTGAGATTAATTTATTTCTCTTTCCTTTATCATCATTAAATCAGTTATATGAATGAACGAGTATGTTTTTAAGTCAGTTCGTAAAAAGAATTTTCGTTAAATAAGAGATGGGTGTATTTATGAATGGCACAATAATTGCTTATCATTAAAGTATTTTTTATTTTTCACTTCAATTTGTTTTCGTGTATAATTTCGTCTATCTTTAGTTCGTCAGGCTATAAATCAATGTTTTATTTTCTGTTTAATATGAATTTCGACACAGCCAAGTATAAATAAAATTACAACTGCTTACTCCTTTTGTTAATTGGAATCACATAATTTCTGACAGTATCTTTCCTACTAAAATTTGAGCTTCTAATGAAATTAATTTATGGAATGCTTCATTTTAACCTTTTAGTAGTAAATCTTTGTGATTGAATTATTGTTTATGCAACATCGGAGTTTGATTTCATGATTCTTTGTTAAAACCTAAAATTTTGTAGCAAGATTTTCTTGTTATAATTTCTTTTGTACAGTATTTGGTATCATAATCAATAATTTTGGTTTTTGTCCAAATAAATAGAATTACAGCAAAAACATCACTCCGCCAATCTCCTCTTTACTGTTAAATGAAATGTTTAAAATGCATTTTTGATAAATATTATCAGTAAATAATTTGACATTTGATTCTAACATTTCAATAATTTTACATTTGATCAATTTTGTCACTTCAGGGAAGAAATTCTGAAAAATCTCGATAATTCTCAACGCCTACAGATAAAAAGAATTGTTGGTTTGTATAAGGCTAGAAAAATCCATAAAAGCACAATGTTACAGCAAATAGGAGATTTCTTAAGTCAAGCTCTTGGAACTCAAAATTATAAACAACACGTTATGAAGTTTTGGAGCACCCAAAAACAATATACATTGGCGGAAAATGGTAGCTTTAATTGTTTATTTTAATTGCTTTGTTGATTGTATTTCTTTTAAATGTTCCAGTTGACTCCTCACTGACTGGATTCAATTATTCAAGTGTAGTTCAAAGTCCTGAAGAGGGTCCGGGGATTTCTCCAACTGAACAGGTAATGAATAGTTTTAAATAAATTCTAAAGAACTATTATTTGACTGATTTTAACAAAATCACGTATCAGGATTGCTGTTCCAGAAATGTGAAGATGTCTAAACCCATATATGTTGATAATAAATATTACTAACGCCCGACAATATGAGTAGCACATGATCCTAGGTTGAATGAGTGTTGAGACGTTCATACAACTTATATAAATTTTTCTTTGATAAAATAAAACTAAATCGACAAAATATGGTTATTTCTCTGAGTACAGTAGACTCTTGATTATCTGGACATTTTGAAAATTTAAAATTACAGCCAAATATCGAACTCCATAAAAAAGTCGAAAAAATATTTCGTTTTCGAGAAAAAAGCCGATCTCTCGACCGCCATAAAGAAGCCCGAGATTTTGCATAACAGGTTTGACTGTAATAGAAATTGTGTCTCAATAATTTTAAAACAAATTCAAGTAA
The DNA here is from genome assembly GCA_022537955.1 of Schmidtea mediterranea. Lineage (NCBI taxonomy): Eukaryota > Metazoa > Platyhelminthes > Tricladida > Dugesiidae > Schmidtea > Schmidtea mediterranea. The sequence goes on along the minus strand of CM039679.1, from coordinate 265,932,493 downwards.
TGTTGAGGTAATAATTTCTAGTTTTTATAAATATACTTATATTAACCCATTAAGGCCCAGATTTTTTGAATTTTTTTTTGCAGAAATAGATATCCTATAGTATAGGATAAACTTGATAATATTGGTGGTAGTCAAATGACGACCGTGGGTCTTAAAGGTAACAAAATAAATTAACATTATGGGCATTCAAAGCTTTGGTTTTATTAATTTTACAGATAATATTTTATAATTATTACTTACAAAATTATATTATTATGAAAATAATAATAATGATAATAATAATAATAAAATAAACTATACCTTAAGATGATTTACTATGCCATTTAGCAAAACATTCCATATGCAAACCAACGTTGCACTTTTTACATTGCTTACTCACTGTACGCCTGCAGTCTGTACATTTTCTTTGTTTTCCATCATCGGTTCTTTCCAAAATATGCCCCACTGAATCAAATCGTATTTCCGATGTAATTCTTGAAGATCTTATTACAGTGAGCCTTTCTAACATCATTGGATTGGAAATTGAATCCGATTGTAAGCATGACCTAGCAACTCTTCTTGTAAAATCTAATAATTGCATTTGTTTATTTGCGGTAAAGTACAGAATATACGCATTGTAAAATGCAACGTCAATTACGTTTGTAAATAACTGGAAATACTCTCGATTATCCGAGAAAAACGCTATCCGAACAGTAAAATAAAATGTCCGAATAATCGAGAGTTCACTGTAATTATTAATCTTTTTGGTTATTTGCTAATTTTATTTTAGAACGGATTTGGTATTATTTTTATTTATTTTATACTGAATAAAATTCCACAAATTAAATTAACTAATTAATGATTTAAATTAATATAAATTAACTCCATCTTCCTGAACTATGAAAAGAACAATAATGACAGTAAAAACTTCGTTGCTTTTAAAATATCTTAATTAAAAATGATTTATATGCTTCATTATTCTTTTAAAAAATATTTATCTTTATTTTTTAATAAATACCTTGTCAAAAATTGTTTAAAAATTCTTCATTTAATTAAATATACAGATTTATTTATTTATTTTAATTATTTAATTGTATGTGCCGAATTTTATTCTGCAAAAAGTATCATTTTTTATTTTTTTAATATTATTTTTATTTATTATTTTATTAATTATCATTTATTACTATTTTGTTCGTCATCAATTTTCAATGTAGTTGCTTTTTTAAAGTAAGCGAATACTTCCAAATAATAAGACGCATACTATAAACTTGTAAGCTCAGTACAAATTTAACTGTGTTCATAATATTTGGAAATACATATTATTTGGATCATCAAAATTCCGTGATATATAAAATATTCAAATATAACTAATTTTTTCTATTTTTTTTTCTATCGTTTGTCTTTATTTATAAAATCATTATTAACTTTATACTAATAAAAATAATATTTTATTTGGTAGTGGTTTTTTGTAATTTATACAAATTTGACTATAAACTAACAAGGCGGCTCAGTCTACGACGGATTTAGAAGAAGATAAAGATCATCATCCGAAACCTCAAACAAGCAAATATAAAGAAAAGATATCGTCTGATGCTAGTAAAAGGCTTGTTCGATCAAAATCAACTACGAAAAATTCCGAAGCTTCTATTTATAGTATAACATCAACAACATCTACTGGAGTATTGGAGACATTGTTGAATGAACATGATAATACAATAATATCGGATAAGAATATGAGCACTACCATCTCTAATAACATGACCAATTCCAAACTCTCTATTTCTTCTACTTCAAAAAACCAGTTGTCTCTAGATCAGCTTTTAATGGATGATGAGCTTCCGATTTTCCCTAATACGGATGAAAAGGTTCCGAAGGTAGATTTTGAAAAATTAAATTATAATCACAAATAATGATATTAGATTATATATGATAGTAGGGACTTGTCACGTTTGGAATTTAAAATAGATATTTATAATTATTACAAATGTCGCTCTTCCATTAAAGTTATTATAATCTGCCAAATAAGATTAAACATTTGGAGTTTGAATTTTATTTGAGTGTGATTTTCTTTTGCATATTATATGTTTTTTTAAATGAAAGGCTAATTAATTAATTCAAGATAAAAAAATCGCAAAGTTAATAAAATGAATTAAAATATTTGATGCTTAATTCCATTACAGTAAAATTTTGTTTGTGTTTCGTGAGGCAATTATGGCTAAGTAGCAAGGTTTGTATGGAGATATTATAGGAGGATTTCATTTCGCAGAATCCCAGAAAACTGATATTATTTAATTTTGTTATTACAATCCGGCAAATCTACCTGACTATACTAAAAATGCGCACAATACGAAGATATAATTTACTATATTATTCCAGTCGGTGAAGAGGCAAAGCATTGTCAGTCATTTTTAACTGAAATGTCACTGAGAGTGTTAGAGAGTCTTACAATTTCTGTCACTCACCTTCATTTCAGACTACAAACCAGTAATAATAATAAAAGGTTTCTGACAAAAATGAGGCTTATTCCAGTATTCAATTCCAAGAAAGATTCGATCCTAAAATATTGTGCCCAACACTTCAATGAGTTTCATAAATGATACTAAAATAATTTCTAAGATCAGTGGTGCCCAAATTTATATTTTAAATAATACTTTTTTAAATTTCGAATTGTATGAACGGCGATTTTTTATATAAGAATAATTTATATTTATTAATTTTTTATTACACATGTTTCTACTAGACATTTTTATGTCATTAAATTTGCCAATTCAGAAAATATGTTATTAAAATTTCTGATGAATTAGAGACTCTTTGAATATCATTCATTATTTATTATATATATTTTATTGACGCGTATCCTATGCTACGATATTTAATTATTTATTCCTTATCAGTTGTAAAGACATAAATATTACAATTGAGTGCATCGAACGGGTATCTTGGTTGAGGGTTAGGGTTGCTTATCTTGTTATTGCGCAATGGTAATAAGTTCAATTGGGTACTTGTTTTTTGAATTTTATTATTATTTTCATAGAAAACATATCTTTAAATCAACGAAAAATTATGTCCTCCAACGATAGGGCTCCACCTGTTTAAATAATAAAAATAAATCTCTAGCTTTAATAATTACTTTTAATTTTACTGTGTGTCATTATTTCAATTTTATTTCCGGTGCATTGCACCTGTACAGGTTATAAGCACCAAAATAATGATTATTTTTCCGGAATCATTCTTTACACTTTATACAGTTATTTTTATGTTATTAGATTGTTTAGATTTTTACATGCAAAAATTTGTTCTATTTAAATCAAGGCTTGAATCATTTGGTTTGAAAGATTTGATTTAATAGACTTAAATTTAACCGTTCTTATAAATTGGAAAGTTTTTAGAAAATAAAATTATTTAAATAATATTAAACAGGTAAACGTTACAAAAATATTTATTAGGCAAGAAAATTTTCAAACATAAAATAACCTTTTCAGTCTGCTAATTGTCGCTGGAAAGGTTTTTTTCGATAGTTTAGTTTTCTCGTTGATTCTAGCTAAATTCCACAGTTTTATGCCTAGCTCATATCTTTTGAAAGTAGAAAATGATGTTCGATTGGTATTACCATAAACGAAATGTTAGACAACCAAATAACAGGATAAGCCGTCGCTGTGAAATATTTATTGAGAAAATTTTCGATTAGTAATTAAATAATTCTTTTCAAATAAATTTTAATTTATGCTGATGTCAAGAAACTGTTATTGTTTTATTATAAATGATGATTTTACTATAATAAACTTAGATATTTATATATTAATTTTATTTTGCCTTTATCTACAGCAGTGGTTCTTAACCTTTTTAGCTACCGGCACCCCTAAAATTTTCAAACAATATTCTCGCACTCCTTACTAGAAATTATTGAGTTATATAAATTAAAAAACAAACATTATGCAAAACATATTTTTTATTTATTTTATGTGCGTAACAAATTTTTTATAAATTTTAATTGTTAGCTGAAATAATCAATTATAAATTATCAAAGTTTTTATTAATGGCTTTTTTGTTGTTGCCTTTCCTCAATTATTTTTGAAAACCGGGGAATCTTTTTTGAAATAGCTACACGCATATCATTACTAGCTACACGTGAATTTGTAAAATTACAATTTCGCACCCCAAAATATTCAAGCTCGCACCCCTAAGGGGTGCGTGCACCACCGGTTAAGAACCACTGATCTACAGTATGAACCCATTTTTAAGTTTTATTACCTTCTAAATATTGAGCAATTATTACGTAACTTATCCTATAGTTGATTACTATATTCATGTGTTATACGCTTATTTTTTAATTCGAAGTGTTGAAACTGAATTTACGGGAAATTAAGGATTGATGATGTTTATTTCGTTATTTTTAATAGAGTTTTAGTTTCATTTGATTATGTCAATTTTTTCTATTTTAATTAGTAATATTTGTTAATAAATTATTTCTGTTTCAAAATGAATTACATTTTTAACATTATGTGTGCCGCAACCTAAACTTTTGTATTAAAAAAAAAACTTCAACCACTGTTGATAGAATGTCTGAATCATTCCATGAATTTAAGCTTCCACAACTTAAAGATATGTTAAAAATTCTAGACTCAACTTTAATTCAAAGACTCAAAGAATATTACCAAAAGCAATAAGAAATGAAACTCAACTTTAAATAACTTTGCAAAATTAGACGAAAATAAAATTGATAGTGACAAAGAATTCAATAATGCAGATGGAGGAACAGTCAATGACTATGATACAGATGAACAAAGCCAAGATGAGTACATTGAAATACATAATCAATCAGCTACTTCTAACCAAGCTAAAAAAGATCAAAGAGAAATAAAACAATAAAAGAAGTCCAAATTATGTTTACGAAATGATACAAAGATTTAGCGACGTCAAAGATGTGTTGAATTTTGTCGAGCAAAAGATAATACTTAAAAGTTTATATATAAAAGATATCCTACACTTCTATTCGTTTGTAATGGCGATATGCACACACGAACGTAATGAAGCTTATGAATTCATTTTCAACACTGTAAAGAGTTGTGAAAAAGATTTTGACGAAGTCTACTCTAATTTCTTTTGCAGTTAGATGTAATTTCTATCGTTTTTAAAGAAAAAGTAATCCATACGAAGAAAGCCTATGAAGTCTCTGTTAAACAATCTGCTTCACCATTTAAAGTTATCGAAAATAAAAACCAAAATTTTATTTTACAAAGATATCGATTCTTTACAAACGTCTAAATCAAAAAATATTTTACAATTTTAATTTAGAGTGAAGATCAACTTAAAATTATTATATACAAATTTAATTTAATTATTTACAAGTTTAGTTCATTTTGATACTGAGATAATTTAAGTCCGTAATAATTTGAAAGTGAAAAGATCATAATTAATTGAGATATAATTGAAATTTATTTTAGATATTTAATAATGAATGAAATATAAATTGAAATAATCAAATTAAAATAAAGCACTAGTAAATGAGTTACTAATTAATTTCAAGGTCATAATAATAAAGTAATAATTTAGTATAAAGCAATAATTTGTAAATTTTAATTTAGTAATAATAATGGTAAATTTAAATATGATATTATTTAGATGCGTTTGGCGTCACATATACTGACCATTCTAGAGTAATTTCATTAAGTTCCACCTGAAAATTCACAATTCTCAAATACATTTCAAACAAACTGTTTACGTTTACACTAGGCTAAAATGGCTATTTCTCTTTCATTTAATAATACAAATATAGTTTTCAAATTTTGTTAGTAATTTTCAATAGGAAATTCTTTTAACCGTTGATCTGTAAAAATTAAAAAGTGAAAATCAACGAAGAAGTTGTTTTTCCAATTTTCGATAAAAATTCTAAAAACAATTTTTGTAAAATTTTATGTCTATTTTTCTTATTTGTTTATTAAGCGCAAAATTTTTTTAATATCTACTTGATTTAATTATCTCGTTATTCTACATCAGTGCTGTCCAACCTTTTTGACGCAATGGGTCACTCAAATAATTTTCAAGATGCCAAGGGCCGCAAATGAATTGAGGGTTGGCACCGCTAGCTATCATTAACATACCTAATTCCGTTTGGAGTATTTGGTAACAAATAGAAGTCCATTTTTGTCCCTTTGTAATAATATAAAGAATTACTTTGTGGTATAATAAAGATCTAGAGAACTGTCATCATTGATCAATGCATTTTACAGATGTTGAAGTATGGTAAAAAAATCTAATCTAAAATTCTGTTATGTAACTTTATTAAATTTTAAATAAAAATCAGAATGTGTTTACAGCTTTTAAATATTTATTGTTTTTAATGAGAAATTTGACTTTGAATAATATTTGCAATTTTTTTAATTTGTGGCTGATATTGAGTAATAGCTGCTCTCATCAGGTATTCTAAATGTGGTTCAGTCAACGAGTTTCTCTTTTTTGATTGATTGTTGGTCATTGCCGAAAATCCAGCTTCACGTACATATGTGCTTCTAAACATGGTCAATACTTTCCTACAACAGTTATAAATGTTTGGAAACTGGTCTGAAGGAACATATATAATCCAAAACTCAGTTGAGGTCGTTTCCTTGTGTTTCAATTCAATAATTTCCAGCTGAACTTCACCTTCATCTCCTCCTAATAACTGCATCTTTGTTGATACAACTTATATGTTAAACGTGAATGGATTGTCAATAAAAAGCAACAGAGGAGTCAAATTGCGAATGTTCTTGAAACGAGTGGGAAAATATAATTTAACTATTTGCAGTGATTGGTCGAACTGCTCACTTTTAATTGCATCTTGGTATTGTTGTGCTACCTTGGAAAGTGTTGGGAAATGTGTATAATTTGATTGTTGCAATTGACTCATAAATAAGTCAACCTTTGATTCAAACACACTTATTTCCTTTATCAGAGAAAGTAAAATGTGATGTCAATCAAGAATTATAGTCTTGAAATAAACACTGGATTATCAAAATGCATTAATTACTCTTCGTTGCGTTTCCCTCCAAGGAAAAGTTTGACTTCTTGCAATAAGTCCCAGGACTTTCCCTCTGCTCAGCCAACGCACATCAGTATATTGGACTAAATCGTCATAATTGCTGTCATACTCTTCTATCAGTATCTTGAACTGCTTGTGATTCAAAGGATTGGCCCGAATAAAATTTACAATCTTAACAACAACATCCATTACTTTTTTTAGTTCATCATCTTTCAATTTCGAACAAAGTGCTTGCTGATGAATGAAGCACTGATAAGCTTGAAAGTTTAGGAAATCCTTGTCTGAAAGCAGCAAGCCATTTTTTCTTCCTACCATTGCTGGGGCACCATCAGTGGTAACTGATATAAGCTTCATAATGTCAATTTTATTTTTTTAAACATTCCTTCAGTGCTTTGTATATATCTTCAACTCTGGTTCTATTTTTCAATGGCAACAGTACCAACAATTCTTATATAAAGTTATCCTTCACGTCAAATTGAATCCAAATTATGAGCTGTTCCGTGTCAGTCGTATCGCAGGATTCATCCAACGCTAACTGAATCCAAATGCTTCCCTCAAATCGCTGCACAGCTGCTCATATATGTCACTGGATAACATCTCAATTCGTCTGTAAACAGTCTGATGAGATAACTGAAGATCTGAAATCTGTTTATTGATCTCATCTTTGTTTTTAAACTCAGTAAAGAATCGGCACATCCTTGAAAACATTGCTTAACTGTGTCACCATCTGAATATGGTTTTGCTTTTTAGCCAAAACCCACCTGACCTTCAAGGATGCCTCTGTTACACAGTCACTTGCGGTCAGAAGTCGTCTGAAAACATGCTTCTTGCCAAGTATATTCTTTTCTAAAGAAACAACTTGTTCTTCTCTCACCTTTGTACTAAGGGATAATTATTTTCAAAATTATTATGCATGGACGTGTAGTGTCTCTGTAAATTAGCCTTCTTCAAAACTGAGATTGAATTTCGACACAACAAAAAACCAGCTTCTCAGCAGTCATTGTAAACAAGAATTCAAGTTCCCAAGATGAATTGAACAAACGATTTTCTTCCGTAACTTTTCGCTTTCTGCATTTTCATATCTGAATACCTAAAAAATAATAAAATTAATAATGTTTATTTAATTATCTATATTTTTTACTTCAAAGTTAGTAGTCTTTTTCTGTTTGTAAAAGTAATAGTTTTATATATATATATATATATTCTTTTCGTAATTAAAAAATTTAAACAATTAATTTTAAGTAGTCAGTTTAATTTTAATATATTAAAAATGTTGAATTAAGTATAGTTGAAACAATGCAGTGAAGTTAGATATAAGGTGGATTAGATTGATTAAAATTGTGGCTAAAGTATTGTACAAGAGAATGAAAAATTAAACGGGTTTTGAACGAAATAGCAAGCACTCTGGTGGGCCACTTAAGATCTTGCAGTGGGCCACAGGTTGGATGGCACTGTTCTACATAATCAACAATCTTTGATACCTTTCATACTTTTATAAATAATATCATACGCAGTGAATCCGTCACTCTTGTGTAACTAAAGCTTAATATCGCATTTTTAATGTTCAAGATTTTCCTCCTGTACCTAAAATTGAATCTTTAGTTCATAGGAAATTATTAAATGCTCTATTTATATTTACATATTCAACAGTAAGTTATTGTGAAGTTGCAATTTAAAATAATCTCTTGTCCATGACTATGGTAATTCGTTGAGGTATTCATATAAATTTCTTTATTCAATTATTTCTTCATGGACAAATGGTTTATAGTGAGCAAGTTTTTTCTAGGTTCATCAGACATCAAAAGTTTCATGAATGTCTTAAATGTTCTCCAACTTTATGGTTTAAAGTAATTTATGACGACTAATGTTTATTTTCATATAGAATTTTGAGGTAAATTAAAGTTATTGTGAGTAAAAAAAGTCCAAAAGGACTTTTTTGTTTATCCAGGCTATTATAGTTGCTATTTATTACCCATTTCTCTAAATAACCCAGCTTTATTTTCACCATTGTGGATCGTTCGCGTCAAATGGCCAGCATTGTGTATATTATTCAACCATCTGTCGCTAAAGCCTCTAGCTAATGAACCATTCAATTAAAAAATTAAATTATCTTTTGCCTTGTGTTTTTAATTTTTTCAATTGTTTATTGATGTTTTGAATTAGAAAACATCGGAATCAGCGTCGACAAGAAATGCCAACACTAAAATAATTAAATCGCAACCATCTACTCCTGTGGTATCTAATAGTATGGGAGTGCTGGAAACTCTTCTCAATCAAAAAACTCCGTCGATGTGTACCTTGAGACAAATGTCAACAGAAAATATTCTTAAACATTCCATTCCGTCTCGCCAAAATTCCTCGGATATCTTTATGGAAGACTCCAGCTATTCTTTTGAAACTAATGACAAAGATAAAGGATTGAAGAAAAATTCATTATTAATCGTAATTTTCAGTGATTATAAATATATTTCTTTTAAAAAAAAATATTCAGACACTACTAAATACCAGTCAAAATCCCGAAAAAGGAAAAATGGTATTTACATATATTTCTTATTATGTTTTTAACAAAACTGTGTCAGCTTATCAAACTATAGTTGTTGTTATTATTAATATAAAGCATTGTGACTCTATATCATACACTTCCTAGAGTTCCGGTCGCTAACAGAAATACAATGTGTAGGCATAAAATAATAATTAAAACATTGAAATATCATGATATATCCTATTTTGTGTTAAATTGGGACCTAATTGTGTCCGGGTTACACACAGAAATTCTAATGGCAGTGATTATATAATAATAATAATAATAATTGTCTTCGGTAATTTAAATTCATTTTAATCACATAAAATAATAATATTTTCATAAATTTTGTTTATTTTACTAATTATTTCAATCTTTTTTGATTACAAATTAAGCGATATACGAGATTTAGTTATCGAAAATGATGGATAAGTGATAAAAGGATTGGTTGAACATATTTTACTGTTTACCATTTGAGAGTTGTTACACAATTGTTAAACATGGTAAAAAAACACAGGATATACCATACAAATTATTACATTCAAATTATTACAAATTATCAACTTGCGAGCCTTTCTTCTTTCGTATGAAAAGGTTTTCTCTAAAATATAGTAACTGGAAACGAAATATGAATATATTATGAAAGCATGTAATTTTAAATGACTATAACCTGGTTACAGTGTGGAAGCAATTCATAAAAGACTATTAGATAGCATTTGATTGGATATTAAATGTATTTTATATTATGGAATATGTGAACAGATGTAGGCTAGATCAGTCGTACTTAAAGTAGTGGTCAGTGGAAGAATCAAAAATTAATGTTGAGTCACAAGACCTGACATCAACAGATTCTTAGTTTTTCGAATATTTACATTTTGTTCAGCAATCCGTCATATTTCATTTTTTAATCAGTGTAATAGATGAGCCCGTTGATTTAATATTTATTTACGGAGAGTAGAGGTTCAAAGCTTTGGGGCATAATATTTGAAAGGGTATATAACTCTTTGACAAAATGTGACGAAGGGTAGGAAGTCAGTAATGGGCTGAAATTGCTTGACACTATTTATTGACAGCCCATTATGGAAACGATATACGTCAGTTTTCTGTGTAATATCACACAAAGCGATGTATTTTATTTTCATGACTAATTTTAATATCTTTGATGTGTATTTTAACCGTTTGAATCCCATGGATCATTGGGGAAATGTTATCGAAGAGCCAATTAGCGTGATAGCACCTGTCTTACTCTGTCTTGGTAAAAGACTTGTTTAGATATAGTTTTAGGCATATAAGGTTTCTTTGATTTAAAGTATAAATACATTTTTCAAAATTAATAAGTAATTTTAACGTATTTTTTGTAATTTACAATATAATTTTGTGATAAATGTATATAATATTGCTAATAAACTTATACTTTGTTTATTTATTATAATATTGTGTAATTTATTGTACATAAAATGTTAATTGTATATATTGAACTATTAAATAATAACTTATATTCCTTTATAAAACTGATACGATTGATTAGGAAGACCCGAAAAGAATAAAATATAGATCTAAATATGAGTGAAATGTATTCAATATAGATGGATAAATTGTTGTTTTAATTGAATTATTGCAAGAATTTGGTTGTAAGAGTCTTTTTATTGCTATCAACATTATAGAGGTTTTTATTAAATAAAATATTGCTAAATGAATTTCCAGTTATTAATTTATCCATTGAACTCGGTCGTTATGAAATTCTCATTAATAATTTATTAGCCAATATTGAAGGAAATTTATTGTCTGAATTGAGAATGTGATTATTGTAACGTTTGTTGAAATTAATTTTAATCGATATTTTATATATATATATATATATATATATATATATATATATATATATATTATATATTTTATATATATATAATATATATATATATATATATATATATAAAAGCAGTTTAATAGTGAATGTGCAGTGAAAAGTTCCCAATAGAAAACAAGAACTCCAGATAACGAAATTAAATTTTTTTTAACCAATTAATCAATCAAAATAGACTCATAATATAATTTTAAATGTCTTTAAAAATGAGATATTTTATCTATGACTAAAAAACTCATCTACAAGGGAAAAATATGAAGCAAGACATAATACTTATTTATATATTATATATATCATTTTCCAGCTAAATTCTTCATCATCTATGGAAGGCTTGTCGCCAAATTATCAAACCAAGCGTTCCCGTATGTCGTCAGGAACGCAGTCAATGCTTGATAATTCCAACTCCAATAAAAGTTAGTTTTCCTATTGAACATAATGATTATCTTTTTATTAATCGCTTATAAATTTGATCCATACGAAAACATTAATTATCAATATTCTGGAAATATTGTATTTTTAACGGAATAATAACTCAATGAAAATTTTGGATTCAATATCGAAAATTCTTAAATTTAACTCGCCTCGGCATGAAGCATCAGTTTTTTAAGGGGCCCCAATTCAATATTTTCAATTATTTGTTCAGTCCGTAGAGCTAATAATCAGGAAGGCCATTAATTGAATTTAATTGGCATGGTGGTTTAATAATTGTATAAAAATTCCCTTCACTGAAAATTTGATGATTCTAAACAATAATCCACTATTTACTTCCAATTTTAGAAATGGAGGATAAATTAGTTTCCCCTGAAGTTGACGTATTTGATTTCGTGGATACGGAGATTGGATTTGGTGCCACGGATACGCAGTCGACTGTTGTTACGTCGAGCCAATCGCTTTGTACTAGGAAACGGGCGCAGTCGAAACGCACAAGAAAGCGTCGTTATTCAAAAGATAGATCCGTTGACAGCGATGGGAGTAGCGATCAGTTGTCTTCTCTTGGGGATAAGTACATGAAAAATTCATCAGTTGGCAGCGTTAAAACCGATGACAAAAATATCATTCTTACATCGCTATTGGAAAACAAAAAACCGAGAAGTATTTTAACACCTTCAACGCCTGGAAAAGTGCCTGTGAATGCTGAAAAGCCAGACAATGAATATACTCCACAAGCTATGGTTTATGACAATCAAGCAGATCATGACGATAATCTCGATTTGGAGGATATCAAAATCGACGATTTTGATTTGGAGAATTTGATTGATATATCTGAGAATTTCGGTGAATCAAATCCCGTTGAAATGAACGCATCTGTTGACCAGCCTACGAGTGGGGTCAATATCCAACAATCTAATAGCGATCCGTCATCACTGGTTAATAAATCCGTTGTAACGAATTCAAGCATTTCTGGTGCTGCCACTTTTGACGTGATGCCACCAGTATATAAAAGTAAATAAAAATCCAATTTGGTATTAATATTCATAAAAATAACCATGTAGTGATCGGACCAGTGATTAAATCTGATCCCATTGTGCCAATGTCAAAACAGTCAGTTCTGCGAGTGTCAGATAAAAACAGTATTTTATTATCTGCTATTCAATCAACTTCTACTAGTAACTCTATCAGTTTCGAGTGTTTAGATAATGAAAGAGAGGTAATATTTTTCATCCTTTACGTAAATTTAATAACAATTATAATAATAATAATTACCATAATAATAAAAGCGTGAAAATAATTACTGGGGATGTGTGTATATATACATTTACATTAACAAATCATTATCTCCTGTTTGGATATGAAAGTGCCATCCTGAAAATATCAGATTATTGTCGTAAATTTGTTTATTTCTATTTAATTTTTTCCTATTGAATTTTTGCCCATGTGTTGCTATAGCTACTGGTTTTTATTTCCTGGTTGATAATTTTATAAGCTACTTAAAACGTGTTACAAAATCCTAATTCTTTGAAAACCCATCAAAATGAACTTGCACACTTGAAATGCTTATAGGTAAGTCAAATAAATGTTTTGAAGTGTATTTTTTATCCTTTGTAATTACGTATACTTAAAGGTTTATCAAAGCATAAAAATGGATATTGGACGAATTTGTGTGTGGGTGGGTGGGTGAAATATATAACTAAACAAATAATATTTATTTGTTAAAAGTTATTATTTAATATTATAAACTTTATATTATAAAGTATTATCCAGGCTTTAGGAAATATTATAATTACATGGTTTGGCCTTAAAATATATATTCCAATCTATAATTTTTTATCTTCTTCACCTTCCTTTAGTGGTTTCCAGAGCCAGTGCTACCACTAAGGCGAACTAGGTGGTCGCCTAGGGCGCTAACCAGAGAGGGGCGATAAAACGTGTAATCGCCATTATTAAAAAATAACTAATAATTAATAACTTTGATTATATTATATAAACTATAGACACAGGGTAATATAATAAGATAGTTATTGTATTTAATATAAATCTTTTAATTTCGAACATTGCACTTCTTTGCTGTTAAGTTTAATAGCAAATATTACTTTGTTATATTAAAATAATTAAATATTATTTATAGTGGTACTTTAGTAATTTTAAAATATCATCAAACAAGCCATCGAGATTTCAAAGTCGTGAGCGCAAAACTCTCAGAGCTCAAGAGTGTGAGAAGGAAAGTGGTCGAATGTTAAAGTTTTTCAAATCAAGTCTTGATGTTTCCGCTACCAGCGACTTGGATAGATGTGTAGGAAAATCAGGTGTGCAACAAAATATGTCAGATCACGCGGGTGAAGGTATTTCAGGAAAAGAAGAAAATAAAAGAGAAGGATGTGTTTCAGAGTTTGGTATTAAGATGCAAAGCGAATGCTCACGTGAAATTAAATCCAGCATCAGTGTCACGATTAATTATGTAGATTACAGTGACCCAGGAAACTGGCCTGACTATTGTAATGATAATTTTTGTCAGATTTTATTACAAAATCCACCACATCAAATTATTACATAACTTTCCCAAAGATTCCAAAAATCAAAGATTTTCTCAAATTCACTTTAATAGAAAATTAGCCAATGGTAAACAAGTATACTTTTCATGGTATGTATATTTAACTATAAAAGATGCGGTTTTTGTTTTTACTGCAAGTTATTTAACAAAAACAGCTCGTCAATTCTAGAAAAATCAAGATCAAAAGACTGGAAAAATATTGGAGCAATTCTATCTTCACATGAAAGGAATACTTTCCATTTAAACAACTTTATGACTTACAAAGAACTTGATGTGCGTATATCCAAAGAAAAAACAATTAATAATATTAATCAGCAGAATATCAAAGAAGAATAATATTGGTGGCAAGTTTTGGAATGTTTGATCGGTTTGATCAGAGTACTTGACACTCAAAACTTTGTATTTCGTGGAACAAATGAAAAGTTGTACAATAACAACAACGGTAATTTTTTGAAGTTTGTAGAATATCTAGCCCTCTTTGACCCTGTAATGAACGAAAATTTTCGCAGTCAAAAATCAAGACATTAATGTACATTAAATGAGAAAAGATATTCAAAATGAACTTATGCAGATCCTAGTAGGAGCTATTAAACCTAAAATTTTGTCACTTGTGAAATCGGCAAAATATTACTCAATTATTTTGGATTGCGCACCAGGCGTTAGTCATATTGAACAGATGACTATTATTATACGTTTTGTTGATGTTATCAAACCGTTAGATAGTGAGAAAATTATCGTAATGCCTACCGTAAAGGAAAGCGTATTATTTCAGATACTGGAAGCGAACGGATCCTGAAAATGAAGAAGATTCGATTGAACGTTGATGGAACTTTATGGAAACCACTAGTTTATAATTTTACAGAAACTTTTATTAACACTTACTGTGCGATATATCCCTTCAAGATCTTGTTTGTAATTATAATTAAATTTCATTTCCATTTTGAATAGTTTAAACAATTCTCACCATGCTTCACTTAAATATTTTTATAAATTACATTATTTAATAGAATTGATCTTTTTATTTACTCATGAAATGATTACACATGTCAATCATTCTTGTCTGACGCCACTGGGTATTTTAGGTGTCAAGTGATCTTGTTTCTGTCACGCTATTTTTATCATTTCGTTGATTGTTTTCTTTATTACCTTTTATAGTCGCTTTTACTCACATTCTTTTGTACCGTTATTATTATTATTAATATAAAATATGTAATAAGCCACTTTTATAAATTTTTGCAAATTTATCAGAAACAAGCATTCTTAGCTTTTAATGAAGCTCAATGACGTCTCTTCGTTTTTGCATATGATATCAAGAATCCATTCTTTGAAAAAAATGTTTGGTGAAAAATAATTTATAATTAATATGAAATAGCTATCTTTTCATTTTAATAACATCTAAGAAAAGTGACTGTAACAAGTGTAGGTTTTGTGTGAAAAGTGCTGCTCTTAAAGTGTAAATGTAATTAAACGTTTCGGTTACAATTATATATTTCAATGCCACATTTATTTTCCACAACATGCATAGGAGGCTCGTTAGTATCCAATATTTTGGAGATTCTTTTAATTGATTATCACATTCCTTATTTATCGGCATCTTAATGAATTTAATTAATATAAAATGTTTAATAAAAATATTTTTTATAATCATATATATATATATATATCATTATTTATCATGCTTCTATTTTTCTCATTGTCAATGGTGCTTTCTCTTCGTTTGTTACTCGATAAATTTCATAAAATTATTTGTTTTTTTTATTCAATATTTTATAAAAATGATAAATTTAGAGATTATTGCGTCAACAACAGCAGCAAAAAGTCTGCATGGGGGGTGATAAACCTTCAATAACTATGGGTCATCAATTGTCATTGGATATGTTATCGAAGCAAATGAAAGAAGTATTTTTGATTTCAATACTTCAAAATTAATTCGGATTGTTTTTTTAATTGAGGTTGGTCCAAATGTTATGGTAGAATTGTCAGTTCCTTCAGAAATACCTCGATCAAGAAAAGGTAGTATTTCTCGAAGTCAATCTGGAATGTCCACGATATCTCCAACGTGTAATCCACCGAGCTTAATGTCGACGTCGCCGACTTGTCGATCATCATATCAGTCGTCTAGTTCAACTGAAATTTCAATGGATAACACAAAGGTTCCACATACTAATGCAAGTCAAGTCAAGTGAGAATAATTTCATTTATTCATTTAAAACAGTTTTATATTTTCATATAGCTATTTTTACTATGATGTTTAAATAATTTATTTATTACATCATTTTTTACTCTGCTTTTTTGTTTATCATTATTATTATTATCTTTATTTTTAAATGATAAGATAATAATTTGCTGTAAAGGGTGGCGCAACAAGAACCTCAGGCTTAAATTTTCTGCCATTTTTTTATTGTCAAGAGTATAAAAATGAAAATAGGCATACACCAATCTACATAACCTATAAATTAATTACGCAACGATAGCCGATGGCAGAAGACTTATTATAAAAATTGTAAAAACGTAAGCAATGAAAAATCTTGAGCCCACATTCAATACAGTGAAGAATTTAATCAAGAAATTTGAATGAAACGATTCTTTTGAAATTAAATAAACAGCAATTCACCATTGTCCAGTTCGTTCAGGAGAAATATTGATTCTGTAAGTGATAATTGAACATTACAATTAAAAATTACAGCGAATTATGCAGAAATTTGGATTTATGACCGTAAAAACATTAAATTGGTTCAATAAATAAAGCCTGTTGACAGTCAATAGTGTCATATGTTCATTAAATTGTGCTTTAAACGCACTCAAGGTGGGGATTTTTTCAAAAATGTCTTGAATGGTTATATGGGCAATCAAAATTGTCGAATATGGTCAGCAGAACGCCAAAAAAAATATTGTTGGTTTATTTGGTGTGGTTTCAGTTGCCGTGTACTTTCTCGTTGTGGAAATGTGTTATTTATAACCTATTTAGATGTTTTTTATAGGGTTATGTTAAATCTGATGTGTACGCCAGTATTCTGAACCCATCAATGATCTTTTACTCAAAATCACTCGTTTCATTGCAGATATACCTTTTCATTTACGTGAATTTGTTATTGAAAACTTTGCTCAGAGAGTCATTATCTGTAGCAGGAGCCGAGATCCTTTTCCATTTATAATTTCAATATGTACTTATTACGTTCATTCCAATAAATGCAGTTCTTTTTGCGGCCACCTCGTTAAATATGAAAATTTTCGGTTATAAAGTTATTGTTTTCCGACAGTTCAAGTAAATGTGTCTGTAATAAGTCCAAGGTTTTGCATGAATAGTGCAGCTTTTAGTTTTATATTCAAAATAAATTAAATGTTTTGTTTTTAATTATTATTGAAATGAATTATTTTTTAATCGGAGATTTTCTCATTTAATTTAATACTTTATTTGCAGCAAAAGCTTATCTTGTAATTTATTTGCTCAACATTTTATTTATGCTACTACCAAGAAACCATAAATTTATATTGTTATTATTATTTTTTATCTACCAGACAATGAGAACTATTGAAAGTCAGCATAAATAATAAAAGCCACTTTCAAAGTAAATAAATTATAACCTTTGTTGATTTCATTAAAATTAATTTTTTCAAAATTACTTTTGCCGGTGTTGCATAAACTCTTTTAATGTGAACTCTAATATGTATTCAATGAATCGTAGGCATCAATTTTTCTTGCAAATTAACCGGCCATTGACAGTAATTTATAGTCGAGCTTTCTAAGTAATTCCCTTTCCATTTATTGCTCAAGTGATTGCAGTCCGTTCATTGAAGAAAAGAAATTATATTTAATTCTGAATTTATTTTATAGCAATCTCATGATAAATAAATTTTATTTTATTAATTTTTCAATAATAATTATGATTCCAATTAAATTAAAAAATTAGTTAATTAATGTAATTTGTAAATTTTCGTATTTAATTTATTATTTTTAAAATAAACTTTTGGTGAATTTTTATGTAATTGTTATTTTATGTTTATATTTTTAAATTAATAAAATAATATTGCAAGCATTAGTTTTAAAATACTCAAAAGTCAGGTGGAGCGTAGAGCAGATATAATTTTGGGCCCTGTGAATTGTAATTAAGTTTTTTTTTATTAATTTAATGTATCAAAAATAGCCTTAAATGAAAAGTTTTACTACAAGCATTTATTTATTGATATCAATTAAAAAACCAAAATATAGGTAAGGAAGATTCAATTAGAAAGGAATAATAAAAGAAATATCAGTTCAATGTTTTGTTGGAATGAACAGGACATATTATAGGTCAAATTATTTTCATTTAATAAACATTGTGGAAATATCTTATATATTTATTTCCATTATTATGATTACTATTATTATCATCGTTATTATTAATATTATCATAGTCACTATCTATCATTATCATTAATTACCATTCACAATTGGTTTTCCAATAGTAAATTCATTTATCATCTAAACAATTGTTTATCAATCTATATAGCAAAGCGTGCACAAGCATACACTCATAGGCAAACATCACTTCAATTTATTACGCATGTATAAATACGTTTTGGTTACTAAATTACCAAATAAAACATTCAGTATGAATTTACAATTTTCTCAACACCATCACTATATATGTAAATAATCACAAAGTCGAAGTTCAGAACTAGGCTTTTCAATTATCTTATAAAAATTAGCAGGTTCTATTTTCAATAAATTTGTTTGGTTTTTAATGGCGCATCGTTTTGATTATTTGGATTTTAAATTCTGTATTTTAGCCATGAATTTCCAATTTTTATTTAATTCTTCATATTCTTTTCTTGTTTACTTAGTAGTGCCAATATTCTTTTAACATTAACAATCTATATATCATGGTAATTCATTTGTATTTTTTTTATTGTGCACAATCTATTTCACGTATAATTATATATTCTTTCGATCAGAAATTAACGTTTTTGACATGAAATCTTGCTGAAAATAATAGAATATAATAAAAATTAATAAATACCTGTAAAAATTGTTTATTTTACATTTTATGATAGTGGCTGGGTGACAAATGTTTTTGCAACCATAACTTTATATATAGTATTTGTGGTTAAATATTGTGTGAAATTAATTTCCCATGGAATTATATTCCAAAAAAATAAATAAATATCAATTTAATTATGTATTATTTTTAAAAAGTTAAAGAATTATTTAAAAACCTCATGGCTCCATGAATTACAACTTTTTAAATTTCCAAACTACAGGAGCACTGCCAATTTTTAATTCTGTGTCTGCAAAGAAGATTTTTATTGGAAAATCAGAAAAGATGGAAATAATAAATCAAAGAATTTTTATTAAAACCAGAGATAATATTTCCTTGGAATATATTGAAGATAATAATCCTTCTATAAATGTCATTTTTATTATAGTTTAAAATATATTAATTTTTTTGAATAAATTTAATTTAATTATATTTTATTTTTTTGGAAATTAATTTAAATTAATAATTGAAGTATATAATCTGCTGCACATTCGAGTCCGTAATAATAATATCTTCAAAACATTTTTTTTCATTCTTTTTTACTTTTATTGCACATTTTTTGATTTTTAAATTTATTTTTCATTAGCATAATTAATTAAGTAAAACACTCTGAATGTTTTGACTGTATTTCAATTGATACTGACTCTAGTTTTGGTCTTCAGCCTAAACTTTACTAAATTATCATATCCTTCCTTGATTGAAATAATTTACACATAAAGTACATACAAAGTACGTATAGCCAATATAACATTAATTATTGGTATGAAAATTGAAATATTTATACATTTATTAAGTTAAAAGAAATGTTAGAAATTCTTCGCAAAAATTATACGTAATGACAGTCAGTTTTAATAACTGAATTAATGCTTAAAACATTAAAATTTATCTTTGTTCGACAACTTTTTCGTTTAGTAATATTTAATATTAGTCTTTTGTTTATCTTTATTTATCTTTTGTTTACATTTGACTGAAGGGCATATATCTCACAGATTCACCGCTCCTGTCGCAGTTTTCAGTTTTATTAAACTTTAAAAATGTTTACTTTATTATCGGAATCAAAAAGAATCTAATCGCATGCCTATAGAAAAAATCAAAATTTTATTAGTATACATTTTATGAAATGTTAAAGTTTTTAATAATAAAAGGATTTTAAATAAAATAATATTCAATGGCAATATTATCAGTCTATTAGGAAATCTAACAAAAGCTCAGGATCATTGTATTTGCAATGTATGATTTTGTACTTTCATATGAATGGCAAAAGAGATTGTATAAACTATATTATTTTGGAGAAACTGAGGGGGGATTATATGGTGCCAGTATAGAGGATATCTTTATAGAGAATAAGTATTAGATTTCAGTCGGGCGACGAATTTTTATATTTATTTATGAAAATACTTTGGTCAAAAACTAACTACGTATATATTTAACTGCTTTTGTAAAGTTGATTAGGAACCTTAATCTTTTTCATTTCTTATTCAAAATGGCACGTTTTGTTATTTGCAGTATTTTTATTACTTTTTGTTTATTTAATAGTGAAAATCCTTATGATTTATAATTTCTGGGCGTTAATTGGAGTTTATTAAAGTGGTAATTTTTACTATTAGTCATCAACAAGTTCGTGAAGGCTTGAGGTTGTTGGTCAGCAGTCGATCAGCTCAAAATATTTCCAAAAACAACATGCAAATTAACCGAGCCAATTCTGGGAGTTTGACTGAAACTGTACCTCAAAATGATATTCCATCAACTCCCAAAACCTCTGTGAAAGATGTATTACATTATCCATCAAGTATCCAATCGAATAACCCCAATAAAGATCCATCATATCCCTACTCAAATCAGTCTTACGGTTCAAATGTTAATAATGCCAGTGAATTTAAAACTGCGGATATTCTTGAAGATTCTCTTGTCAATGACGTCTTTGGATGTTAGTATACTATTTGGCGTTTTTATTTATTTTTTAATTAATTATTTGTGTTTTGGATTTTTATCATTTCATCACTAAATAATGATTATTTTATACATCCAATAAGAAAATGTTCTTTTTGTGAAATCCACAAATAATTTATTTACAGTAGAAATGACAGATAAATTGTCGACCATATTGAAACCCAGTAAATTCGATCCACTGGCGAAATCCTCATGAAACCCTTTTGTAATTTTCTATCATTTATCAACAGTTTTAGTCATTTCCAGGCAAATAAAAAAAAATCTGATTTCCCCATAAAAACTGTCTTATAATAAATCATTAATATAATTACATTTTGAGTCTCGTGAATACTATCGCTTCCATAATTTCTTGGTCTGGATCAAATATTTCATTTTATCTTGTTCGGATCAAATTAAATTCCTATTCAATCGTTGACAACGTATTCATATACATGTCAGATCTCTATACATATACATTTGCATCGAGAATAATGGGAATAAATGTATTAGATTCTAGAATTCTATTTGGTGAAATATTGGAACATGAATTTCTACTATATATTGCAATATTCACATGTGTATTACCGCATTATATATATACTTTAAATATCTTGATTTACTCTATTTTTAAGATTTTGAATGTCGTTTATTTTTTCTTTGTTTAAAAAAATGTATTTCTACCCCTCCCTCTCCCTTAGGTGCCTGACAACATCGCTTGCACTTAAATCTTAACCAAAAAGCTTGACTTATTTCTTTTTATAAATGTTCCAACAAATATTTTATTATTTGGCTCATTATTGGCTGTGGTGGAATCGTTTATTACGTAAATTGAATTTGGTAAATATTCCGGTCGGTCAGTAAATTCAATGGCAACAATCAAATGAGTTTATTTATTGCTCATAGCACTCCGTTCTGCTCATTATTATCAGTGAGTGAATGAAAGAAAATCTATTGTAATCAAGCTAATTAATAAAATCAATGTCTCGTTGTTGACGTGTGTGCATGTGTGTGTGTGTGTTTGCAAGACCGCTATGCAATGCAGCAAACACGCTCTGATACACACGTACGCACACACGCCGAATCAAATTGCATTATTCATTTGACAACTATAACTCATTGAAATCTGTGATAATGAATGATGGGAGTTATGGGGAGGGGGAGGAGGAGGAGGAGCATGATGATAATTATAGGTTATCCTTCTTTATATTAGTCACCTTACTGTCTTTAGGCATGATAAATGTTCAATTTCTTACACGCATAAATATTTACTGATTATAAGAATAATAATACAAAATGACAAGTTCCCCATTTAGTGATATTGAAGTATCTAAATTTCACATTTTCACATGTTTTTAACATGATTTTGTTGATAAGTGGCATTTTGAGTACTTGAAACTAATTTCAATGTAGATTTTGTTGATTGATTTTGAAAGAATTATTAGACCAAATTGTTATTGTATTGTCGAAATTTCTTGGTTTTCAATAATTTTCTTATCAGCAGAACTATCAGCAAACGTTTAATGGCTAATTTTGCCTTGGTGGTTCCACTTCTATGTATTTTACTTACTAAATATCGGTTTTATGCGTTCAAGCTTCTACGAACTAGATAATAACAGTTATAATTTTTAATTGCATCCTTTCGCGGTCTCTTAGTATGTGCATCTCTAAAAATCTAGGTTGCTTTTTGCGCGGTGTTTATCTACAATATTGGAGTAGAGTCGAGATTGTTTATGGTTTATTTGCACTTAGTCTTTGAAAACCTTATTGCTCATTCCTACAGATATGGGGATCAACTGAGAAATCCTTCGCCAATCAACGTGAATCCATATATTTAGAAATAGTTTTATTATATTTGATTCGTACTTTGATTGCGAAATGGTAGGATTTTACTGTTATTTTACATTTATTTCTATTATTATTATTAATCGTTTCTATTATACTTTTCAACTATTATAATAAAAATTTGGATAGTTACTCCCGCCCAATCAATAAATCTTAATTGCATTTTTCAAATGCCCGCATTTTATTGATCAGTCATTGGTTTGGTTGTAGTTTCACATGTTTTCATTTGATATTCAATATTAGGAGCATACATAGCAACTGTCTGGTGAAGCACTTCACTTGGGAAATTGTAAATTAGACAAAATAAATTAAACTCTGCTTATTTGTGTTGAAAGTAATTAATCGTTGGTAATATAAATAAGTATTATGCTTTGCTTCATATTTTCCCTAGTGGATGAGTTTTTTAGTCATAGATAAAATATCTCATTTTTGAAGACATTTAAAATTATATTTATGAGTCTATTTTGATTGATTAATTGGTTAAAAAAATTTAATTTCGTTATCTGGAGTTCTTGTTTTCTATTGGGAACTTTTCACTGCACATTCACTATTAAACTATTATTAAATATATATCGTTCAACATTAAGTAAAACAATGATTTCCAATATTGTCATACATTTGTTGTCAATACATTTCCATTAGATATTATGATAAATAATTTATTAATTACAACTGTAAAACAACTGACACTCTTTTCGACTGTTATATATTAGGTCGTGTAAAAAGTTCCCGAGCAGCAGCAGCAAGTGAATTTACTAAGCACTTTGCATACATAGAAGTTATAAGTTAATAAACTCTTTTTACACGACCTAGTATATTACCGTTGCTTGAATTCATTTAATTTTAACGGTTGGTTAAACATGTTTGCTTTCATTGTCATTCTATATGTTGAAATTGTAATCCAAAACTGCCTGGGAACTTTTTACACAACCTAGTAGAATATTTTTCAATATTAAAAAATCTATTCAAAAACCTTACATTACAATACTGTAATTCAAAAATCATAGCAAAATTTCTTGGATGCACAAATATTGTAGCTAACCAAAAGTAAAAATTTAAACCTTTATATATTAAAGAATAACAAAAAAATGGATTATTCAATATTACTTTGTTCCTCATTTGGTCGGGTACTTGTTGAACGCACTACGTAGCATTAGATAATTAGATATTTTACTAAGAAATATGTATAAACTTAAACCAACAATTATATATAATAACCATGGATGTAAATATCAAAATTCATACAGTTCTTACACTAAATACTCATTATTACTTTTGTTATTATCGATAAAATTTTGCCGATATTTGTTTAGAAATGCATTTTCTAATACCCCACTAAAAACATCCCATAAAAATAAACCGTGTATGAATTCCCGAGTGTTTAAGAAAATCAGAATACAATTTTATTAGTTTTAAATTTTTTCACAAGAAATTAACACGCATTTTTTAATTTTGCCTTAAAGATTTGTCCATATTTTTCCATTCATTAGTAGTGCATGACTTTATTTCTGTTTATGCTTAGTGGAAGAACTTGTCAACAGCAAATCTCGTCATTCTAGTGCAAATCTAGAATACTCAAGATTGAATATACAAGAAACCATGAGTGCTGATCTTCAAATCGAATCATCGACATTTCCACCAGGGAGCTGTCAACAAAGTACTCCTGGAAATAATTCATTTGCTCAGTCTAAACCGCCTCATCATCATCACCATTATACTCATCACTATCACCATCATCACCAACATCATCACCATCACCCGGTTCCCAATTCACAGCCGATTAACGACTCAAATATCACCACATCTAAAGAGAAACAAAACGTAAATTCTGGACTTTTAGAAACCCTTTTATCTAGATAAACTCCAGAGTCTCCTATCAGGTATTTTTACATATATTATTTGTTTTGAATTTCTATATTTACTTTAAAATTAATTTTGACTGTCAACATTCAGTTGAACTTAATAATATATTTATTTTTATATTTCATAGTTTTCTAATTTCTCATTGCATACTTTAAGAAATTAGAAATATATGAATTCCAACCCTTTCTATACTACTTTAGGCCAATGATACCTAAATCATATAAATCTGTTATATATATTTTCTTAAAACAGTTAAAATAATAAATATGAATTTTTAATATTAAATATTTCGAATATTTTAATTTATAAAAGACATAGTATTTTCTACAAAATTTGACTATGAATCAGATTTATTTATGGCATTCATAGTCAAATTTTGTAGAAAATATTATGTCACTTATAACTAAAAATATAAAGAAATCAGAGGTGAAAAACAAAAAAAGTCCTTATAATATTCGAATATTTTGTTTAAGTAGTGGAATAAATTTTAGATATTAAAAATTATGATTTTGTAATTTTAAATTGTTTTTGATTATTTGTTTTGAAAAAAATATTTGTCTGAAAATTAAAAAAGTTCGTTTGAAATCCAACAAAATTGTACCTTTGTTATGTGCCAAACCAAGTTGTAGTTTCTGGGGCATCTTTTCGATTTGCTGACACTATTTAGAAAGTTGTGGTGGATTAATCGGGTGTTTTTTAATGTAAAACAGTTGTCATTACCTTTTGTAGGTGTTTGTTTGGTTTTGATAAGTGTTGTCAAATTGCAATGGTCTTCTATCTCGCTCATCAATCTAAAAGGGTTTCGTCTACGTTACGAAATTTATTGAATCACCTGTTCCATCCCAAACGCATCATTGAAACTGCAAGCTGTTTCTGCTGCTTTATGGCCTCTTTATATTGATATACAGAAAATAAACAGTAAAGGCTAATTCATTAGCAACAAAACATTAGATATATATATGATAAATATAACCACATTTATATAAGAAATTTTTTCAATATCAGACTGCAAAATTCAATACTAACAAAACTGCAATCTATAATAAATCATTTAATGATTTAATAGACTTTTGTCTCAATAGGTTCCTGTGAAATTTTCAATAATTTCCTGGTTTCCTTCGCCAAGACAAAAGTAAAATAGAATCGCACTTTATCCATAACTTCCACTTGCATTGACACAGTTGTGCGTTACACCAAAAATAAAACGTAAAAATCAATAATATATTATTCTCATACTCTAAACAGTCAATTAATTATCTAAAATGATGATAAAAAAAGTTTTATAAATTTCATTTATAACTGAAGTAGGTTGGAAATTTTTTGGACGCACCACGGTTATTGTAAAAACCATTATAATTATTCTGTACGAATGTCTACAAGTTTGTATGGATTAATGTTGATTGAGGTCTTCAGAATGTTGTTTATTATCTATCCTATTGATGCATATAACGAGATATTTTTCACGTTATAGTAACTTAATCTTATTCCACTAGATATTATTATTAATTATAATAATATAAATTATCTTATCATTATTATAATATCAAAGAATTTGCTCGAAGAATGGATATTTATCGCAGTCCACTTTTCCTGTACTGTAACTGATAAGATAGCTTATTATTTTTCTTCGCTTGATTCTTACCGGATATTTTTGAATGAAAATTAGACAAAAATATAGCTCACGATAATCATTTCCTAAGTTGGATAAATTTATTTTATCAGTCTAATTAATTTTTTAATTAAATTTATCCTGTTATTTTGCCGTGTTTTAAACACGAAGGAATTTTTTTCATAGTTGATCTGAAAATAATAATAAACAAAATGAGAATTTTTATTGAAAATTGTAAAGTTTCTAAATGTATGTATATATATTTGATAATCCAAAATCAAAATGAAATTTCTCCTTTGAAATTGAATCTTCAAATATTATTTTCCCAAAAATTGTTTACATTTTCTAACAACACGAATAATTAATTTATGGTTCCATTTAACATCGTAAATATTTCCAATTATTTTTAGTGCTTTTATCAATATTGTATAATATTTATTGTTGATGAGATATTCGTATATATGTTAAAAAATATGTGTTACGATTTATTTTTTATTTTCAATTTTTTCGGAAACGATTTGTTGAGTTATAAGTTAATAAACTCTTTTTACACGACCTAGTATATTACCATTGCTTGAATTCATTTAATTTTAACGGTTAGTTGAGTTATTAATAAATATTACTAGTCGGTATCTCTGACTCGATATCTCTATTGAATTTACTAGAATATCGTTTTGTTATCTCAATTGGCAACATTTAAGCAATGAAATGTGTTTCTGTTAGATTTATGCCATAGCCAAAGTTTATCTCAAAAATAACTTTGAATTTAAATTTTATAAGAAATTTGTATCAGCCCCCATTTTCAACATATTTATTTTTGGCGCCCTCGACTTAATAAAAAATCATAACGCCACAATAAAAAAGACGTAAATAAAATAAACAAAGTGTATTTTTCTATTTCTTGTTAATTGAACAAATTAAATATTATAAAAATAACAGTTCTAATGTTTTAGCAAAAAACAATAATAATTATTGAACGAAAAACCATACTTCGTTTGTAAAATCTAACAATTTTAAAATTTTCTGCGCTATAATCCGGGGCCCGCCCCCTAGTTTGCGCACCTTTGGCATAATAACTGGTAATGAGACATGGAATAAAACAGCAATCAAGTAAATGTTTCTACAAAGGGTGAGTCAAAACCCAGAAGAGCACATCAAAGTCGATCAAACATTGAGGTTTTGCTTACAGTCTTGATATTAGTAAAATAGTTCATTATGAATCTCTTATAACTTATCTAACGGTTAATGCACAGTATAATTTGGGTGCTTTGCGACATTCGAATCAATACGATTGAAAAGATCAGAATAATGGCAACAAAACTTATGGATCTTGTATCAGGATAATGCTCCAGTTCACGCAAAACATTCCACAAATCATGCGCCGCTTTCACTAGATGAAGCTCCGTGTGACTTTCTATCTGCAATGCTATCTTTTCATTCTTATGAAGCCATTAAAAATATCAAAAGAGGTACTGTGGCATAATATTTGGAATAGAATATCATATATGCATGAAGGATTGGGAAAACGATTCCAAAAGTGCATTTTGACTGAAAATGATTTTGAAGAGATCGTATAATAAATTACTTGTTTTGTATTTTTTATACTCCGATTCCTGAAATTTTTTATCACAATAGTATGTGCTTCTTGTGTGAATGCGATTTTTCCATTATTTCTATTGATATTCTCATACCGTCACATTGCCTTGGTGATTCTATGCCACAACGGAATGGTAATCACACATCACTCCAATTCTGGATCAGTAACGAATTCCTGAAAATATTCGATCAATAAGATAAGATTATAAATCTGCACTTTCCTGCAGACAATTGTAATCTGTCAGTTCAGGAATATCAATAAATATTTGTGTTATTCAAGTTATATTTGATAGAAATGTTTTCACTACATTCAAATTTACATCTAGTATCACACTATTTCAATAATTTATTTTGGGCAATTTTTCTATGCAAAGAAATGTTCGCGTAACCTAGTGGGGGACACTTTAATAATGTAAGAATTTGGTGACACATTACGAATCTAATGTTAGTGTAGTATTTTAACAAGTCTACTCATAGTCATACGTATGCATTAAATGAATAAAGTTTTTTTGAAAGACTTCAGACGTTAGCAAAATCCTGTGACATACTAGAGAGTATTTTATGTTTCCGGTTTCGTGCTATTAGAATCGAGTGCTTATTTTTACCCGGTTTGAAAAAAATCAATTACTTTTATAATAATTTTCAATTTTCAATCCCAACCTTTATCAACATCACACTTTTTAAAGAAAAAGCACTGCCTATAATTATGCTCAATTTCGGTGTCAATAAATTCATTGAGGGCACCAAAATAATCTTTGTATCGAGGTGCCGTAATCCCTAGGAGTAGCAGTGACTTTATATTACTCTTTTAATATTTAGTTTGGTGCCATTCGGCATATGAGTGAAAATGATAAATAAATTATGTTAATTCGGTAAAATAATAAAGGTTTTCCCAATCATTATTACATTGAATATTATATTTCACTAAATAATAATCATTTAATATTACAGTGCTGCTTTATAATTACCATTGACTATATGAAGATTATCAATAAATATGCCAGAGATTTGCCAGTTTTCATTAACTATCGATTTGATAAAAACGGTTTTATTATTCTTATTATTATTATATTTGTGTGGTTATGTAAATGTTTATCCAAAACATGTTTAGCGCCTCAATTCTTGATGTTAACCATTTATTATTTATTTGAACTTTATATCTAATCGATAATATCACTATCGATTGATGTGAAGTATAAATATTTATTTTTATTATTTATTTATCTGTTATTATTATTATTGTTGTTATTATTATTATTATTATTATTATGTTTGAGTTGATGAGTCCGAGTTTATATTTGGATATACGAGGGAAATTTATTGATTTAATTAGGTGCTGTTTTATAATGTTGTCAAGATGGATTCGAGTGAGTGAATATATGTGTAAATATTGATTTCATAACAAATAACATTTGCACATGATTTTTGGTTTTCTCTTTTTATCGATGGATCGAAAATTCATTTTTTGGTTTTTCAAGATAACAATTGGTCTTATTCATGTTTTTATTGTATTTTTTCGATCTCGTGTAACTGTGACAAAAATGATTTTTAATTCACTTAACATTGCTGAATCGTCGACGAAAGTTATTATCAGTTCTCAAATCATTTAGAAAATAGCTTATTTAAAGGATGTCATTATTAACAGATTAGTGGAATGATTGTTTGTTTGTGAAGTTATTATTATTATAATTATTATTATTATGTTATCATATTGCTCCTATTCTGATCTTGTACAAGTCTTAACATGTAATTTTATTGCATTAATCATGTATATAATATTGTAATATAATGATTTACACAATTAGTATTTTACTGACTTCATTTATCATTATTTTGATAATATTTATAATTAATAGTTATTGAATAACATATAACAGGGATTATAAAGGCACATAATGCCGGCTGTGGGTTTTTCAGGCCTCGGGAAAATATTACATGTTGGGGACCTTCCCAAAAAAGAAAGAAATGATACATGGACATAATTTTATCAATTTATTTAATGAAATATTTATTTCTTTTATATATTCTATAATATACGTACATAAACATAAAATTTTTTATTCTTATTTCGTACAAACTTTTTTTACTGCTATTTCCTCGATATAATATCATCAAAATGTATCTGTTAGTAGTGGGATACCGGCCCGCTGGGACAAAAACATACCCCTCTCCCGGTAAAAAAAATTTACAAGTTTAAAAGTAAAATAAAATTTGTTAACAAACATTATGTTGCAAGTTCTGAAGATACAGAACTCTTTGTATATTGATATTAATAATTTATATGGTTGGGCACTTAGCCAAAACCTTCCGTATGGTGATTTTGTTTGGGTGCATGAGAATCTGAATGATGTGCTGAGTGAATGTGTGAAAGCGAATATTCAATTCCTTCCGTATGGCTATACAATGGAAGTTGACATCAATATCCCTGAGCGTGTGCATCAGTATTTTGAATGACTTTCCGCTTGCTCCGGAAAAATGTGTCGCCCAATACAAAAGTTGAGAAGCTAATGCTCACGCATTACAGTAAGAAGAACCATGTTCTTCACTGGAGAATTCTCAAACTGTATATAGAATTGGGTGCGGAAGTGTAGTGTATTCATAGATCAATTAAATTTAAACAGGCACCTATTTTTAAAGATAATATTCAGAGAAATACAGATTTACGCTCAAACTCAAAGTGCGAGTTTCATCGAGATTTATACAAATTATTTAATAATAGCTTATATGTGAAGCCCGTTGAGAATTTGAAAAAACGAATGAAAAGTCCATTAAAATAGTGGAGGATTTGACTGCTGCTCATCTGAACAAAGTCTCTATATGTTTAGACAGATCTAGCTACATTGGCCAATCAGCGCTAGACCTGTCTAAGCTGCGGATGTACCAATTACAATATAATGAATTTGCAAAATATAGATCCGAATTTAACTGTAGTATTAATATCGTTGCCGACGACACGGAATCTTTTTTCCTTGAGGTTAAGCATTGTAAACTTGACATTCTTTTGCCGGCAATGATAAGAGCCAACCTTTTAGATACCTCAAATTTCGACCAGGCACATCCCTTATACTCGAGGAAACTAGATTCTGTGATAGGTAAATTTAAAGACGAGAGTAAAGATCTTGGGTATAAGGAATGGGTTTTCTTAAGACCCAAGTGCTATAGTTAATTAGGTAAATCCGACACAATGAGGGCTAAGGAGTTAGGATTATGGTGAAGTTGTTGGGAGCTGACATCAAATATCAGTCATATTTTGATTACTACAATAAGAACGTAGTATTCACAGTGCCTCAAAGTAGGATAGGGACGCGGAACCACCAGCTGTATACTTTTAGAAATAGTAAAATCGCTTTGAGTAATAACGATGATAAGCGATTATGGGTGTGGAAAAATACCAGTATTGCACTTGGGCATTATTTTGGGGTTGCTGCCATAGATAGGGGCCAAATAATAGATGATAGAACAGATTTATTGGATGAGCCGCTTTTCGGTGGTTTGAGCCCTATTTTTGACGATGCAATAGAATACAGTGATACTGAAGATGAAGTTTGACAGCTTTTCAGTGGCTTAAGTCCCAGTTTTGAGGACAGTGATGAAAACATTGATATTGACGACGTGTTGTTGGATTGATTAAAATAAATATTTTTAATAATCAGTATTTTGTTAAATTTTTTAATTTATTCAGTATATTTGGAAAATTTGTAATAGTTTTCATTTTTATAATATTAATTTTTTATAGTTTTATTTTTAAACTTATTATAATTTGTTATCTAGAAATATAATAACCTTTATTATATTTTTATGACGAGTTCCATGCATGAAGAAACTCGAACAATAACTTGTGTTAATCGACATGAATTGTTTTTATGAATTTTTAAATGTATTTTTGTTTGTATTTATTATTAGTTATTCATTGTTTTAAGTAGTAGTAGTAGCAGTAGTAGTAGTAATAATAATAATAATAATAATAATAATAATTAGAAAAATCATATTAATAATAATAAGTAATCATACTAAGTAATCATAATAATAATCATAATAATCATATTAAGAATAATAAAAATAATAATAATATTCATTATAATAAATAATAATCATTTTAATAAGTAATAATCATTTTAATTATAGTATAATAGTAATAATAATAATATTAATAATAATTAATATTAATAAATATTAAAAAATATTAATAATTAAAACACTACTGATAAACTTAAGTAGTAAATTTTAATTTAAAATTTTTTTGAATGGCCTTGAAAAATATGATGACTCATCCAATGAGTTTGAGAAAATGTTGAATGACCTTGAAATAATATGATGACTCATCCAGTGACCTTGAATGAGTCATGTTCTTTGTTTAAATGACCTTGAAAAATTTTAATGACCTTCGAAATTATGATGACTCATCTAATGACCTTGAATGAGTCTTGGTCTTTGTTTAAATTACCTTGGAAAATTTTTGATGAGTCATTGTCCTACAAAAATTTGTACTTTTACACTTGTAAAAATAATTTTACCGGGGGGTATGTCTTTGTCCCAGCGGGCCGGTGGGTAGCGGAACTGTATCCCACTACTTCTGTTTTTTAACATAGCCACCCATTTAACCTACCTTGTTGCATTGTTGATTTTAGATAATTTTTAATTAACTTTAATTTCTGAAAAACTGGGTTCGGCGGAATTTACTGAAACAGGCGTTGCTAGCATAATTCTCATTGAGAAAATGAAAGCACGGGGCCTTGGAAAAAAATCCTCATTAACTTCAAAAAAAAGTTTCTATCGCACACAAAAATTAAATGTTAACAATGAATACGATATTTTTTGATGCATTTAAAATAATTAATTTTACTAAATTACAATTATTTTCACATTGTTAAATTTCGCTTTATAAAGTTTAAAGATAAACATTCTTACAGTTAAAGAACAAATTTTAATAAATCTTGTGGCACACTGGTGGAAAG
Organism: Schmidtea mediterranea; assembly: GCA_022537955.1. Lineage (NCBI taxonomy): Eukaryota > Metazoa > Platyhelminthes > Tricladida > Dugesiidae > Schmidtea > Schmidtea mediterranea. The sequence continues at coordinate 265,899,310 of CM039679.1, read as the reverse complement.
CACTTGATTTATAAAATACATTTTTGTAGAATTCTACAATTTCTAATTTTCAAGTGACTAGTCTACGCTTTTGTGATTTCAAACTGTCATTTTCATTTGAGCTATTATACTACAATGAATACTGCACAAGTGAAATGAAGAATGAGTAACGCTGTTAATTTGGTCGTTGGAGTTGCCACAACTTGGGAAATGTTATCATGGTGTCACAGCAACAGAAAGATTGTAAACCTATCGTATAAGAACTTAAGGCTTTTATAGCAAATGTTATTTAAAGTAGACTTTTAATTATATAATCTAACATGAACCCTACATTAGCAATATGCTTTTTACGAGAAACTGAATATTTTAAAATGATAAAATTGCATCAAAATTAACGGATTTCTGTTACTGGTGATAATTATTCCATTTTAGTGATCAACTTGATAAAGGAATGAGTGAAGAATATTTTGATTATTTTCTCTTGTTTGTCCGTGATTAGAGCAATGAAATTTTGTGTTGATTTGATTAGCTTTATGGGATAAGTATATGATCTATATCTCACCGTGGTGATTTGAGTACCGAAAATTTGAGTTGAAATTATTTTCTCACAGTTAACAATTAAATTGAAATAAAAATTATCAGATTATAAGATTTGCTTTGCCAAAAAATTCAAACAAAATTTTCTGCAATACTCTCAGGGTTGCCATATTTCGAAAACCTCATGCCGGGAGTAATGAAAAATTTTAAATTCAAAATGTTAAGTGATGCCAATTGCTGGGAAAATCTAATTTAGAAAACTTTAGCAGAAATCGAGGGCTTTTGCTATGCATATTAGGAGTCTGGAAATATACTTTTTTAACGAGAGACTCCCGACGAAATCAGGAGGTCTGGCAACCCTAAATACTCTTAGCAAATAATCTTGGGTGCTCTTTCTCCATACCAATATTAGATGAGTTATATATATAACTCATTTGTACGTGACTTCATATGTCACTTCTTGTTACACTTTCTTTTCACTTATAAATTTATCGAAATAGAAGACATGTCATTGAGGAGATTGAACTAGACTCACAAAATCCAAAACAACTCGAAACCCACTAGTAATTGTGTGTTTTAATCCAGATGCACCACATTATAATTTAATATCGAAGCAATAATAGCCGTCAGCTTCACACATGACCCAACTTTTGAAACCAATATAATCGTTTGGATCAAACCCAAAATTTCCCCCCTGATTGCATCAAACACAAAATTTCCCCCTATTTAAAAAATTAAATTTTAATATATATAAAAAAAAATATTAATTCAAATAAAAAATAAATTTAATAATATAATTTAAGTAAATCAAATAGTGCTTGTAAACTTTTCTTACAAGAAGATGTGATGTATATAAAAGAAGATGACCGAAATTAGAGTAAGATTAAAATTAACAGAGTAAAAATTGAGATGTTGTAGGACACCGGAGCATTGATTAGTGTAATGAGTGAGCGTCGTTGGAAGTTAATAGGATATCCATTACTAAAGACAAGCAAAGTTTTATTGTGTGGTGTTTTTTCAAAAGAAAATGAAAAATCTCAAGGAAGATTTTTTTAATAATTATTAAATTTAATTTATTTTTTTATCAAACCCAAAATTTCCCCCCAGAGGGAAATTTTGGGTTTGATCCAATCGTTCTCTTGGAAGCTGGTGATAGTCACTCAATATCAGTATCTCAATAAATATTTTCAATTCTCAGATCATAGGAGTGTTTATTTTTATTGTACCTTGCTTACAACACGCTTTGTTCTATAATATAAAGGAGAATTTCATCTGTGAAAATGGTCTCAAAGACTTCCATGGAATCTTTACCAAATCTGGTAAATTGGATTATCATTTCACAATGGGTATTCATGAAAATCGACCTATTGAGGTCGTATCAAAGCCATCTTTTCCTCCATGTTGGTTCACTGGCTCCATATGCATCATTATCCTCCAAAGGAACTTCTTCCTCGCGGCCATCACTTAATTCGAAAACGAATTCTCCACGAACATCTCCACATTGTTTGAATGGAACCAAGTCATCATCTTGAACATCATCTTCATATAATTGAGTGTCCATATTTTTCGGAGGCAATAGGATTATACCATGAACTTTCCCATTTCTTTTAATGAGTTCATTTGCAACATCCTTGGTAGTTCGGAAAAGACCCTCTCTCATCTGCATAAACATAAGTAAAATAATCAATGAAAACTTTACAAAGTCAGCTGATTAAAGATTCGGATATCGACTACAAAATAAGCCTTATTACAAGAAGAAACCCAGTTTGTAAGTTTCTTTTCCTGAAAGAATGGCAATACTTCAGCAACATCATAGGGTAAAAGACCCATTTTCCGAATATGATTTATATTCATAATTACTGAAGTCCAAATGCCTATCGGCATATTTATAGATCACTTAGTAAATAAGCAGTTATGCCAAAAATTAGAGAATTTTTTGACAACTTCTCTTTCATAAATGTTTTGCAAGAGCACAATCAACATTTTTCACCCTTCTGAAACTTTTAGAAACGTCTAATCAATAGTTTAAGAAAAAAATTATTTTCTTAAAATTGTATTTGCTTAGTTTTTAATAAAAGTTTCATTTAAATGTAATAATTAGAACTTACCTTAGCTCAACAAATTAATACGCGACCAAATTTAAAGTTGTAACAGCCTGTAATGAACATTAAAACAAGTGATCTACAGATGTATCGTCAGGCCCATATGGATTAAACTCTACAATGATTAAGGGAAACTTTTATACACCTGTTCGTGAATATTGTTGGGCTCGGTGCATGAGGAGATTATTTGAAAGGTTGTTTAAAAGCGTATAAATTAATTAAAAATTATTTAGAGAGTTTTTTTATTTGATAATGGTTTAATGATATTCCAGACATTCCATCTTTCTCTGCATTTTTGATTGCCTAAAGCTGTGACTTATTTTTTAATAATCATCCAGTTGGTTGGTACTCTCGGTAATAAATCAGCGTTGTTATTTTCTGTAGATACAAACTCAATGTCCATTTTAAGTTCATACTCAATCACTAGGTTTTTTAAAAGATCCAGCCTTCGTCGTATTAACAACTCTGAATTTGCTTTTGTATGTATTTTTTGGTCACTTGATAATATGCTGTTAACCCAGCACACAACTGATTTACTATCGGATTTAATTTTAATGCACTTTTGATACATAAATTAATACTCTTTACAATCGCTTCTAATTCCACAAGATTAATATGCCTTGAATCTTCATGGTTTTCGCAACCAGCACGCATCTTCAACCACTGAACCCTCCATTTCTAATACAATTCCAATGGCGATTGAACTTCCATTGCACCAAATTATGCCTGTTTGATTGCTGGAACACTCTAAATACCTGAAAATTGATCTCTTTCATCCACTTTTTCTAATAACAATTTTATTTTCTCAACAATATGATTTTCTATTGAATCATTCCAATTTCCACTAGATAACCTCTTGATATATGAGCAAGCTGGCCGCAACCACCCAGACACAGGATAAATTCCAACTAAATGACCACATAACGAATACAGCTCTCTTCTTGAAAGCCCTTCGTTTAATTCATTTATCCGAATACGTTTGATCTTTTCAAATTTAGTTCGTTATTCTTACGAAATATATCAATATCTAATACTCTTACACTGAGAGTAACCTTAACCTTTTCTTCGTCTTTACATATCAAACAAAATTTACGTATTTCTGCGCTAACTTCACTTGATTTAACTTTAGATTCATCTACAGATATATCGTCTATGTACGAACTTGTGCTATTCTTGATTAATTCATCGTTGTTCAATACTTGATTCACAATCTCTGTCATTATCGTTGGCGCGATATTTAATCCAAATCCCATTCTCGTAAGCACATATCTCATCCCATTAATCATACAAGATTGATATCGCCACGTACATTTGCATATATGGATCAGATAAATCTAACATTGCAAATTCTTTACTTAAACATCTCCTCGATCGTAATTTTTCAGAACAGGTATCTGCATTCTCACTATTATTATGAGTATATGCATCTATATTTATTGATACTCCTAAAGTCAAATATTGGACGCACTTTCGCTTTATTTAGCTGAACTATATCATAAATTGGTACTGATCCGATCTGTTTGCCCATTGTCTTCTTGGTCTCTACTACAGTTTTCATAAAAATTGGAATTTCTATTAGGTAGAAATTTCGGCGGCTCTGATTTCAAATTCCATTTGACAATCCATTTCTCGTTTTCAAATCTCAGAGAAATTTTCCTTCAATATTTCTGACATACTACTACTGGAGCACGCTACCTGACAAGATGCTTCTTCGCAACCAAAAATGGCTACTTTATACAATCGAACTTCACCAAGCCTATCAATATCATTCATTCCTAAAATCACATTATTATTGGATACCAATTTTGGGCATATTAAGCAATCAATATTAAATAATTTATCTCCAACCAATATATCAACTTAACTTCTCTCAGCATATATGATTAAACCATCAAGCATCGCTACCGCAGTCATAGATTTTCATGGATTTCCTTTTACTATAGTTTTAGTGCTACCCGAATCAACTAAACATGCTTTAACATCACCATTCACTGCTGGGAGTCTCACATATTTACTATTGTTGGGTCCACACCCGACTCCACATTGTATGTAGTCCCTTGACCTTTTTCTGACTTGCAAAATCTTGAAATATGTCCCATCACAATGTGTTTTGCACATCTGATGTTGCGTCTTTCTGGAAAATATATTGCCATATCATTCGCATATGTAGCATTTTTTATTGGCTTGTCTTCCACTATCTGATCTTGGTACTACTACTGCAGAGTAGTGGGATGTGTCACATCCAGCACATGTCACATCCAGCACAGTACCCCCTCCCCCCCCGCTGAGAGAAAATTTTTCTAAGTCCAAAAGTACAAAAAATTTTTAAGACAAAGACAATGATTCATTCAAGGTCATTGGATGACTCATCAAATTTTATAATATATATTTTTAATTTTAAACAAAGACCATGACTCATTCAAGGTCATTGGATGACTCATCATATTTTATAATATATATTTTTAATTTTAAACAAAGACCATGACTCATTCAAGGTCATTGGATGACTCATCATATTTTATAATATATATTTTTAATTTTAAACAAAGACCATGACTCATTCAAGGTCATTGGATGACTCATCATATTTTATAATATATTTTTAATTTTAAACAAAGACCACTCTTACACTCTTAATACACTCTTAAAGTACAATTGATTTTCAGTAAATATTTTCATCTTTTATGTATATTTGTTGATCATTGAATAATTCAGACCATTTATTTCAAGTATTTCACAATATTTAATTGATATTTCATCTCATCATTGAGAAATTTTACCGACTAATTTATTATAAAGAATTCTCGATTCACTGAATATTTGTTAGCTTCAATTCATATTTTCTCACTTTAATGATTGCTTTCCTCTTTAATGAATATTTTCTCTCTTCAATTAATGTTTTCCTTATTCAATGAATGTTTTTTCCTCTTCAACGAATATTTTTCTCTTCGATGTATATTTTCTCCATTCAAAGTATATTACCCTTGTAAGTTATTAAGATATCAATTGATATTTCATCTATTTAGTAGATATCTTTAGCTATCCCACTGTTTTCAGTAATTTCAACGATTTTAGTCACTTAATGTACTATCTCACCAATATTACTTCTTCACTGAAAATTTTCTTTATAGAATATAATCTTTACTAATTAAAATTCCATTTGTTGACTTGTTATTTTCAATGAAAATTTAACTAAATAAATTACATCTTTCAATAGATTAGGTTGTACTCGACAAAAATAAAATAATTTTAGGCTATGTAAATCAATTAGATCTTTTAGGGAAATTTTATTATAATTTAAGTAATATCTAGTTTTACGAGGTATTTATTTTAGTAAATTTTAATCATCTTTGTGAATTTTATGGTTTTCTTTTGAATTTTAATGGATTTAAGGTTTGATTATGTTTTTAATGAAATTATTGAAGAAATTAGGGTAAATCTATAATTTTAGAAACAATTAATTTTTTCCTAATTTATTAGATTAGACTTGATTTTAGGATTATTTTAAATAAAAAATAAATAAATAAATAAATTTAGGATCAAAATGTTTATGAAACATCTATTTAAGATAATTATTTACCAATTAGAATCCAATTTGACTGATAGATTTTGAATAGTAAATGATATTTTAATTATAATTTTATGTTCTATTTAAATAGTTGATTAAATCAGTTAATTTTTAAAAATATTTTAGTGAAACCTAAAATTTTAATTGATTTTACAGTGTAAATAAAGGGGTCAATAATTACTTTCATTTTCAAATCTAATATTGATTTCATGGATATCAATCACAAAAGTAGTATAATTTAGAGATTTTTAAGGGGATGCTCAGTGTGGTTATCAGTATAGTTATGAAAATCATTGAATTATCTCTAATGGTTGACTGGTAATTTTTATTGAATTTATACTTGATTTACTGATTAATTTTAATGAGCAATATGATATATATTTTACAATAATTTAATTTATGTGGGAAACATAGATTTTATTCGTTTTAAGTCATTTTTGATGAATTTTTTAATTGCTTGAAATTGTTGCCAGAACAAAATTGTGGTGATTTTCGATGGAAAATGATGATAAGAATTTTGTAATACTTTAAAGAAAATTTATTTTTATTGGTAAAATTCAAATTTTTATGATAATTTTAAGGGAATTTGATTGGTTGAATACATATAGTAAATATGATTCGAATGATGAATTTTTAAGGAGTAGAGTCGGTTAAACATAGATTTCTAAAGAAATTTTACCTTGTAGGTTTTTAAAAAATATGTATATTGGTGGGTTTCTGGGTTTTGATTTTTTGAAACTATATGGTTGTTACCCAGACAACCCCATACAAATATTCCTTCGCTTACCACTCGGCACCCGTTGCTAAGCAACGTTGGAACTGTGTTCGAGTGGGTGGATCGTCCGCAAAAAGTGAGCGCTATTGCTAATGCTATAATTGACCGAACGATCCATGGGTCCAACGAGCTGCCGATAGAAGGCCTATGCTCGCTTTTCGATTTTTAGGTCCCATTATTTTCCTATCTCTTTTAAATGTTAACCCATATTCTCATATCATTTATCATTACGTCTATTCCCATTGTCCTTCTTATCGTTATCCGTATTATCGACTTTTACCATGGCCTGTACACTTTTGTTATGTTAAGTATACTCAATAACTACAGTGTTCCCTATTATTATTACTAGCATTATTATCGTTACCATTATATGTATTATTCTAATCCATTATTACTGCTATTACTATTATTATCCTTATTATTACCGTTCCTATTATATTTAGTATTATTACTATCATTATCATTATTACTATTATTATAATTATTATTATTATTATGATTATTATTATTAATATTATTATTATTATTATTATTATTATTATCATTATTATTATTATTATTATTATTATTATCGCCATTACCATTACTATTATTAAATTTTGTGTAGGGATTCGTCCTTATTCCTCAGCTTTATAAAAATATTTTACTTATATAAAAATTTAGCCTTACTCCGTCCTTATTCTTCAGTTTTCGATAAAGTATTTTATTAATTCGAAAAAATTGAGCAGCGTTCCTCCCTTATTTTTCAGTTTTATCCAGTTATCCTATCAATTATTGAGCAGTATTCTACTTTTACTTTGCTATTTTTGATAATTATTTTAATTGATTCGGAAAAGTTTAGTAGCGTATCGCCCTTATTTTCCAGTTTTATACTAATATTATACCAACAATTAAACAACATTCTACTTTTACTTTACTATTTTCGGTAAGTATTCTAATTAAATCGGAAAATTTGAGCAGCATTCCGCCCTTATTTTACAGTTTTACGATAAATGTTTTAACTATTTCCAAAAATTTGCGCAGCGTTCTGCCCATATTTTCCGTCTTAATTCAACATAATTGATTCAATTATTATATATTATTTAAAACATTATTTTTCATAATTTTGGTCGTTCGGATTAATCTTTTTCCGATGGCTATGCATTTTAACTGTTGCAACGATTTCGCTATTTTCCCCGCTACCCTTTCCCTCTCTTTGTCCTTATGATCTATTTATGTTCATATTATAGTTAATGAGTGCCCACTGGACTACTCGGTGTTAGTGATTTTTAGCCGATTGTTGTTTAAAATTTTATGTCGATTTTATCGAAATCAAGTGCAAGAAAGTGGAGCCAAAAGACCCACTCTCAAGCTACTCTCTTTCGCTATTTAGGTTCAATGATTTGACGTTCGAGTTCCTGCGTTACGCACGCCGGAACCCTCACGGGCACAAGCTATAGGCGGAGGAACCGCACTTACACAGCTTGGTAATTATGTTTTAGTTTAATAGCTTGCATGTTGTGTGGCTGTGGGCCAGGAAAAAGGAAATAAATAAATGTTACCATTCCGATCGGGTAAAAGCTTCGATGCAATAAAGATTATTGGCTTTAATTATTTATTTGGCATGACACATATCACATCAGAAGTTCGTGGCATCGCTTCATCACCATACATTTAATCAATAAACTCATGAACCGTTCATTCATATCTCAATAGATTCATAAAAGGCATGCGTATGGCTTCATAATTGGTCACACAATTTATTAATCATTCATCCATCTCGCTTCATACAGCAAAAAATAAAACTGAAAATCAAGCTTTAAATCAATACTGAAAAAATAAGATTTATTTTTTTTTCTGTCAAAACATATCAGTATATATACCTATAATTTGACCTTAACCTTGCGTGTTATTTTTATTGCGATTAAACAAATTTGACCTTGAAATTATTTGTGTTATCTAAATTAAATTTTTATTAATTTCTTAATTTAAATTGGTAATTTATTTTTAACATTTTTAATTAAATTTATTCAACCAAAAATATTTTATTTTTATTCATTTAATTCAATAATTTTTACTTTTATATAAATGGTCATTTTATGGTCAAATTTTCTTGTTATTATGTTATATTTTATGTAAATTTTGTGCGGTTCTTGATGCATTTTATATTTATTTTATTTTACTTTTATGTTTTTTGATTTTATATTTATTTATGTTCTCTCATATTTTAAAGTGTTTAGTTGATGTTGTATATTGTATTTTAAGTTATCTTGGTGCTGGGTTTTTGTGCTGTATTACTGATGCATTTAAACAATTTTCAAGGCCGTTTGTGTTCTGGCCCAACATAAAACACTCCGGGGCCCGTAAAATTGCGACCCGCAATTTCTAAAAGATTTAAGCTATGAACTATACAGAGTTTACATTTTACATTCAATTGGGTCTACGAGCTACAGGGTCGTGACCTCAAAATCCACATGCATAAAAATAATCATACAGTATACATCAATATATGGATTACAAGATGAAGTGAAAGAGGACATACAGTCCGGTTATGATCACACATAAAGAAGAGTTAATTGTCTAAGAATCATTTGTTCATTGTTAATCATGAGTTCAATATTCTGTCACTTAGGTATTTGTCTCGCTAATGTCTTGCCATTCTTTGGTTTCTGATTGATTTGTTTCGATAGCAGGTTCTGATCTTTGACGATTCGATATCTGTTGTGCGATTTGTTTTTGAGATTTTGTTTAGTTCGGGGAATTGACTTTATTTGATATAGGGCTGATTAGATACCGATTGTTTAGAAGATTAGCAAGCGTAGAGAATCTCAGATAAACGAATAGTAAGAATGTTTCGTTCAAGACTCCATTTTTGATGGTGTATTTGGGTTGTGAATAGATATTCTTGCTTTTGGTTGTTGACTTTTTAGCATCTTGAAACTGGGTAGAGTTCAACTGGGTTCTGTGGATAGATGACTCGTTATCATATTATCTCGTCTCGATTGTTTAATGATAATTGATCGGTTCGGGATTATTCATGATTCTTTGAGGTTGGTTTGGGTTTCGTCTTTTTAGTTATCGATTAGGGCTATTTGTTCTCGATTTTCGGTTCTTTTCTGTTATTTGTAGGGTTTCTCAAGAGCATCCATAAATATTTGAATATGATTTCCTTGATGGGTGTTTCCTTTTCTACTGAATTTCGATTTGATTTTCTAGAGTTCTGAGGATTTGAACGGTTTTCTTGTTTTAATCTTTTGGGCATTGGGTATATTAGAAATTGATCCGTCGGTAATTGGTATTCTTTGGGTTTCTGCATATTTCGGCATTTTTGCTTCAGGTCATGTTTCATTGTTTGATTGATTGGGGTTTTTCGACATCGTTCCAAGGAATACTAGGTTGTATATATGGGCTTATCACTGCTATCTTCCTTCTTATCGCCAATATCATGCTGCTTTCGCTTTCCTTGTTTTTATAACAATTATGGGTTTGTGATGATTATTTACCATTGCTTGACTATTTACAACAAATTTCGAGCTACTTTAATAGGACTTGTTTTAACTTCACTTGATTTTAGGTAGTTATTTGACTTTCTGTTTCTCTTCTTCTTTTTTTTTTTTTTTTTTTTTTTTTTTTTTTTTTTTTTTTTTCTTCTCTGTTGCTTTTATTATCACATCTGGTTTCTCATTTCTGTGATTGATATTAACTTTATTTTTGCCATCGCTTATCTTCTTTGTTTGCCTTTACTACAATTCGTAAGATTCTTTCGGTACTCCATTTTGATTAAGTGCATTTTGTCGATCAACATCATCATTTTTTGTCGTTTCTTCGCATTGTCTTCTGTAATCTCTCTTTAATGATTCGATTTGTCTTTCTTGTTATCTGATTTTTGATTGTTGAGTTGTTTTTTAATCATATCCGGTGTTGAACTTCAGTCTTGTTTGGAATTACTATTCCGTGATATTCATTTTTTGTCTCGTTTGGTCGCGGTTGGTTGTTATTCTTGCTCTATTCCTTGCTTTAATTTTGAGTCTCTTCCTTCCCTTTTCATATTCATTTAGTTTTGTATATTGAGCTTCACTGGTTCTAATTCATTGTCCTTTTCGTTTGTCCGTTTACTCAATGACCACAAATTTTGTTTCTCAGTTATCTACCCTTTGTTGTTCTTCGTCAGTTTCTCATTACTTGATTAAGTTTTCGTCAAATTATTTTTCATCGTCGTTTTCATTGACTGACTTAATATTTCATTCATTTCTTTATTGCTTCCGTTTTGTGTTGGTAATTTCCTTACTATTTTTCTGCTTTATCTTTGTTATCGTTGTTTATCATTTTCGTCTTTCATCTGATTGTATTGAATTTTTCAAGTTTTAATTTGCTCTCCAAGTCTACTCTTGTCTCTGATTTCCTTGATGGCTTTGGTACCTCTTAGTCGCTTTATTCAATTTCTGATCCTGATCTGATCCTTGGTTTAAACTCGTCTATCTCTGTTTGTACATTTAGTTTTCGGATGTTGGCCATCGTCGCTACAACTAAGCTTTACTGCTTGATATATTTGATTAGCTTCCATTTGATTCGTTTCTCCATTTTAACGTATTATCGCATCACTTGTCTTTCCCATTCCGCTTTATTCTTTGTCACATCGTCTGATTTTTAAAATTTTTTTTTTTTTTTTTTTTTTTTTTTTTTTTTTTTCGCTCCTCGACTTTAATATTTATATACGACTTTTATATGTTATCGGATATTATTATACTCATTCCATATAATATTTATATACTACTTTATATATTACTATATAAACATATCTATTATATACATTATATACACACTCCTGACTATTTATTACTTCATCGTCTCCAAAGGGTCTACGCGCCAATTGCGTGTCCCTTCGCATCTCTCGTCAGTTACTCGATATATATCGAACTCGCTTGGCCACTTGAGTGGTGCTGTTAGTGACGGTGGTTGTCTTATTTCCTTGTATGGTACCGAATTTTGCTTTTTATTACTATGTCGGTTTCTCCCTCTTCGTTATCATCTTCTTTTTTCCTGTCTTTGTCTTCATCGTCCTTTTTGTCCTGGTCTTTATTACATCGATCCTTCTCAATTCTTTTGTCCTCTACATTTATTTCTTTGATTATATCTGCATACATATTGATTATCATTTTTCTTCCATTTCTAATGTCATAAATTTCTTGTTTTCTACCGCTAGATTTTCGTTGTATCCGGTACCATTCTCTTACCAAGGTTTCTAATTCTTCCTTTCTGGACCCTATTCTCTCAAGCTCGCTTTTATTGTCCGTGAATTTTATTTCTTCTCTCTTTAACAAAGCTTTTATCGTCTTTGGTAATGCATTCTCGGAATTTATTGCTCTTTTTAGTAATATATTTTCATTGCTTTCGAATTTGTTTACATCTATGATTTCGTTATCGGATTTTCTTTTTCTCCAATTGATCAGTTTTGCTGCTGCTTGATCGTATCCCCTCTCGATTGCTCCAAGTAGTGGGTTTAAATTTTGTCCTAATATTTCGATGTCTTCTTGAATTGCATTTATCGTAAAGAACTCTATTGAGCTTGCTTCTCGCGACATCATAATATAATTTAACATCGTTTTTCCTTTATTGTCCTTCTCATTTAGAGTTGATCCTGTTTTTAATAACTCCCTCAGAATTTTCGTTGACATATCTCTTGAAAATGCAATCATCATGGGTGTTTGTCCTTTCTCATTTCTGATATTTGTTTGTTGTCCACATCGGTTCATTGCCTCGATAATTTCCATCGTTCGTTCTTCGTTTTCGCTTTCTATGGCATGATGTAGTGGTGTATTACCCGCTATGTCCATTATTGTGAATAATATTGGCATTCTTTTCTTTAAGATGCTTATTTCTGTTGTTGACTTTGAGCCTTTTGCGTAATTCGTGATTATCTTTGTAACTCCTTCTAATATCTCGGTGGTATTCTTATTTCTGGTCCATTTCGGCATTATTTCTTTAGTTATTTTGATTATTGTTTCCATCTGTTTCCAGTAATTCAATCTAGCATCTTGGATTTCGTTATATTCTCGATTCTGTCTCGCCTGATTACTATAATATTTTGATTCTGTCTCTTTGCTATTTGTGGCTCTAGTAACTTGTTTCGTCATGTCTAATAAGTTTTTCTGCTTTCTAGTTGTTATGTTTTTTCCTGGTTCGTAGCTTGATTTGATACTTGTGTCATTCGCTGGCTTTATTCTGGTGTTAGTATTGATCTCATCTGATTTTCTATTGCTTCCTCTCATTAGTCCCACTGTTCCGGATGGGTTCTGAGTCTGTTTATTTGGACAATTTCGATCTAAGTGTCCCCATTTTAAACCGTTAAAACATATTCCGCGTCTTTTGTGACAAATGTTATTTACATGACCTCTCTTCCCGCATTGTTGGCATATTTGATGTCGATAGCAGTCGTTCTCTGCGTGTCCGGATTTTTGACATGTTTTACAATATTCTCTGATATTTACTTCGTTAGCTTTCGTATTGATTGTCCAGGTACTTTCTTTGTTCGTTGTGGTTTTCCTAGTCGTGTTTTGTTGTGTATATTCATGCTGTATTGTAATTTTCTTTTCCACATTTGTTGTTTTGCTGAGTTCTTCAATTACGTCTTCTTTGGTCTCAATAATCAATTCGCTAACTATTTTTGATCTGTCTTGCATATTCAGATTTCTCGTTTGTTGCTTTTGAATTTTCTTTTCGATTAGTTCTCCCTCTGAAATTTTATTAACCATTAAAATATTTATTACCTCTTGTTCGGTTGACGTCACTCCAATTCCTATATTGTCTTCTATTGTTTGTATAGGTTTTGACTCTACATTTATTTGAAGTTCCTCTTTCTTGACCTTTTCATTATTGCTTAGCCCTTGTTGTAACATAGTTATTTTCGCTTTCCTTATCAGTTCTCTTTTCGATTTTTGTAGTAGTACCCTCTGATTTTGATATTTTGTTTTTTGTTTTTCTGATATATTTCTATCGCTGTTTTTGCTGCTTTTTCGTCGTCTATCGTTCTCTTCTATGGTGAACTCTTGTATTATCTTTATTTGTTCTTTGCTGCTCAATTCTTGCTCTGACTTTATTTTGTCCTCTTGAGTTTCATCTTTCTTAATTACTTCGCTTTCTTTATCGTTATTTATTGTCATATCATCCTCGCTGTTGACAACACACTGCTCCGCAGTGTGGATTTCTTTTGTATTGACTTTTCTCGGCATATTGCTTCTACTTGATATTTGATTTCTGCTCATCCGTCCTTGTCGAATTTCTTGGGTTTCCTCTCTCTGTAATCTCTGCCATTCAATTTGTTGCTGTTCCGGATATTTTCTGGTCCATTGATATCTAACATCATTCATGTTTCGCCCCGTATTACTTCGTTGTATTTGATTGTTTGCGGCTATTTGTTGAATCCTACTTCCTAATTGCTCAATTTCTTGTATCTGATTGCTTTGTATACTTTGGTTATAATTGTTCGGTTTTGGTTGTCTCGATTTTCTGTCTATTAGGCAATTTGCAGCAATATGCCCGTTTAGGTTGCAGTTGTAACAGCTTCTATTCTCGAATCTTGTGGTTGTCCTCCTTATCGTCATATCTCTTAAATGTTTAATCTCTTGTGTTGGATTATTTTGTAGATTTAACTTGAATTGGTTTGGTTTTTGTTGACTTTGCATTCTTCTCATTCGACAATTCTTTGACATATGACCAGTTTGATCGCAATTAAAACAGATTATCATTTCTTCCTCTACGTTCCGTGTAGGGTTCGTTAATATTGGTTGTCTGTTGATACTTTCTGTGCGAACTCTTCTATCACTTCCTTGGTAATTCTTTAATTGATAACCTCGGTCAGTTCGGCATCCTTCTTTTGAACCGGTATTACATACTTGATTGTAGCTCGCGTTGTTAATCCTGAAATAATTATTACAATTTATAAATTTACCTCTACTGTCTTGAATCCTCTTAACTGGCATATCGCAAATTCGTAATGGTTTTTTAATGTATTGATTTGTTTGCTGGTAAATATCTTTCGTTTGTCTCGTTGCTTCCATCGATACTTTTATTGGTTCTGATACTTGATCTTTTAATTCGGTTTGATCATTTTCCCTTTCGACTCTTTCTTCAATTGTGGTTAATATTTTCTCTTCCCGTATGATTTCAGTTTTCCATGTTTCAGCTATTTTTGTTTCAACTGTTTTTATTTTCGAATTTCCAGTTTCCTTTTTGTCATGTAAATCTTCTTCGTTGCATTTTCTTTCCGAATGCATCTCCTGTACATTTCTCTTTAAACTCGAATATATTGGTTCTCGGCTCCTCATTTCCTGTTCATCCCGTGTGATTTCGTACATTGTTGATTCTTTCAAATAAATTTCTGTTTCATCCGTATTTTTACTTGGCAACTCTTGGTTAATTTCCTCTCGGAGTTTTTTCATCTCTTTACTCATACTTGTTTTCAACTGAATTGGAATTTCTGGTTCCTGTGATTTCACGTTGTTTCCTTTTTCGGTTAACTTTTCCTTTAATTTATCGTATTCTTCGGCTTCTGTTTTCAAACTTTCTAATCTTGTTGTAATCAATGATTCTGTTGTCTTTACTGTAATAAGTTTTCTATCTGTTGCTGCTTTTCCCTTTCTCTGACTTCCAATAAAATGGTGTATTTTCTTTATCCTTGTTCTCCGTTCGTTTTGGTATATTCTCAGTTTATCTACTCAATGGTTTCCTTGATTCCGGTTTCTCGTTACTTGTTTTCTTGATTTATTTCTAGTCTATCGGCTATATTATTCGTCGTTTACTTAATCTCTTTATTCCTTTGGTTTACTTGATCTCTTTATTCCTTGTCAATTATCTAAAAATAAATAACACTTCTAGTACATATTATTATACATAAATTTCCACATTAATTTCACGTATTATTCTCATTGCTTCTCTTTATTTTAATTCTTTTCGCTACGTCAACTTCTTTATCCTTTTAATTTTTTTTTGTCTTTTGATTTTTAAGTTTATTTTGAATTATCTATAAATCGTATCAAGTATCTATAAATTATCTTTATAGTCGCATCAATTATCTGTATTGTCGTGTCAATTAACTATTTTTATCAAATAAATCATCACCATAATATCAATAATCGTCTCGTTAATTATTCTCCTTTATCTCTCTATAATTTGTCCAAAAAAAAATTTTCCTTAATCTCTATGCGCTGGCGCTCTATGGGCCTTTTAATTAAATCCTCTAGTCTTTTTCCTTAAACTTTATCCGCTGTCGCTCTATGGGTCTTCTAATTAACTCATCTTGTCATTTTCCTTAAACTTTATCCGCTGTGATCATTTTCCTTTTGATTCATCTCCCTTCATTTTAAATCTATTTCTCGTATCAATTATCTATCATCTCGTATTAATCTCGTATCAATTATCCTCGTATTAATATCGTATCAATTATCTATCATCCTCGTATTAATCTCGTGTCAATTATCTATATTCTCATCAAATAAAATCGCAATAATCATACCGTCATTCAATCCATTAATTATATTTCCTATATCTCTTTATCATAAAATCATTTGCCTAACCTTTAATTGATGGCGCTCTATGGGTCTTTATCTAAATCTTATTATCTTTTCACTGGCACGCTATGGCCTTAAATTTCTCGTCTTATCCGGCCTTCTATGGGCCTCTATAATTTATCCTCTCTATTGGCTCTCTATGGCCTTCTCTATTTACTCGGAGTTGAGTTTTCGTCAGTGACCTATTGGGTGACTTGTCCGATGGACAAGCTTGAGGCCTCACACTGACTTCTCAATCCATGGCGTCTGTTGGGAGCGCATTTGTCCGGTTACGCTTGCCTCACCGCCACTCGGATATCCGGTACTCGGTGTGGGATCCGGGTTATTGTACCGAACTCCTCGCTGGGTTAATAATCTAAAAAACATTCCCTCAGTACTCGGTGTGGGATCCGGGTTGTGTACTTCGGAGAATATAAAAGAATGGAAAAGCCTAGACGTTCAATCAAGTTCCAAAAGCGGTTTACTTGATTTCCCGAATAGTGAAAAAGAAAAGGAAGAAAAATTTGGGCGCTGCAATTTTCTATTATCTCTGTCTACCGTCAGCCGCCCCGCGTCAGATTTCCAGCTCTGCTTGGCTGCCTCAATCTGATCCTTAGTAGGACCTTTCGAGTATGAACCATTTACCGGTTGGTTCACATCTCACCTACCGCTTGGTGTCCTCGATACTCGGTGTGGGATCCGGGTTGTGTATCGAGTCCCTACCCAGGTAAAAAATATTCTCGGTCGATACTCGGTGTGGTATCCGGGTTTTTGTATCGAGCGGTTCAGCGCACTAGTCCCTTGGCTAGCAACAACCTGAACTCGACAGTCCGCCGCTGTCCTCTGGTGCCTCACCACCAGCTAGGAAAAAATGTTTCTAGGTACCTTTACGAGACTTTTTGGCTCTCTCACCTTCGGCGTCTAAATAATGTGCACATTTTTCAATTTTTATTTTTATTTTTTGGTTTCCCCCTCACTTTCCAATTCAAAAAATTGTAGTAATCGCGTTGGTTTGTTCCCCAGAAGAGGTGATCAATCTCTCGCCAGAAACTCCCCAACATTTGCGACGGATCCTACTACCTTCCTCTCCTCGGGTTGATCAGGGTTCCCATCGGAATAAGCGTACTATCGTTATGATAGCTCGGTTTTAAATCTTACTTTCCAGTATTAGTTCCATATCATATAATATAAATAACATTACAAAATACACAAAAAAAATGAGATGCATCGAAACTTTACCATACCTTATGTGTGATTTTTCAGCTTTCACTGTTAAGTTGTGTTTTACTTGTCCACTCAGAATTTATTTAACGGCTTTCATGAAGTGTTCGGCTTTTCCGGTATGTTTTACACCTTTCGGTTGCTATTGTTGTCTCGTTCATTATTATTAATAATCTCCACTCATCGTGCTCGTTTTCGCTCGTCATTTTATTCCGGTTGCTGACTATTATTTCATAATTCATTATTATCTCTAATCCTTTATTTTCATTTTGAACAAGCATCATCATTTATTCATCTACGCTCATTTCTTACTATTCATTTCATTTACACCTGAACATTTCCTTTTATCTAAGCCTAAGTTTCTCCATCATTGGATTATCTTTTCGTCAATTTCTCTAACTTAATCGATTATCTGTTTCTCATTTAATATCTAATTTGGCTTCGCTTAGCCTCATGTCTTTTGATATTACACAACCGGTTTTCGTTACTTCCGCTACAATTTCTCATTTCATAGGAGTAGGGGTTCGAAATCGTTGCAACCTTTTTTACGAAAATTCCTTTAATAATTTTGATTTTGTTTTTATTGAACTACTTTTAATTAATTATTTACTAAGTTTAAAATTATTTTAAATGACTTGTCTCGTCTAATTTCAACCAATATTAATTCGACAATTTCTAGTTTTCTAATTATCCTATATTCTAACCGCTATTCACATACTTATCTAATTATTATTTATATGGTTCTTTAATTTATTTATACAATATTTACACGACCCCATTTTTGTGGTTTCCCTTTTTCTAATCTCTTTAACCCTCGTGGTTTCCACCTTTCCCTGTTTTATTACTTTTATTTTATTTATTTATTATTTTTTATATTTTTATTCTTACTTCTACGGTTTTTGGATGATATTTACACGATGATTTCTATTGGTTTATACAACTTACCCATAATTTTATTTATGGTTTCTTGTTTCCTTGATTTCTGCTTTACAAATATTGATAATTTTATCCCACTTTCTTTATGAATCGTTTCACTTTCGAAATTTTTATGTATCTAATATTTTAGTTTATTTACATTTATTGATATTTTACTCTCTTATTACAATACTCGTCATTCATGTGGTTTCTAAACTGGTGTTTTTGTTCCTTCGTATTTTCATCATATTTTGCATTCTCTATTTTTCCTCATCCCGCCATTTTTGATAAACTATGCTCATGTATTTTCTGAGGTTATCTGTTATTGTTTTATCTGTTATGATTTGTTATTCCCTTTTGCAAGTTTATTTCATATTATTAGAACCTCTAAGATACCTTCTATCTTTCCTAATTCATTTGTAACGATACTATCTACTTTCGTAGATTTCCAGTAAGCTGTTGTTTATTTCGTGAAACTATCTAATTTTCTCCTGTTGATTTTTCTCCGCATTTTGCCATTAATCTTGACGGTTTCCTGTCCCTCATGACACTCACATTCTGGTTGCTCTTAAGTGAATTTATTTCTACCGTTTATAAAAATTCATACTATGTGTTTCTATTTTCTATGTAGACAAACCGGTCATTTTTCAAAGTTTTCTGTCAATATTTTTCATTGTTATCTCTCCGCGTTTTGGTGAAATTCCGTCCCAACATTTATTGTTTTTGATCCTTATTTGTTTCCATCTAGAACCGTCATTCATGCTCTGTTGAGGGTGCTCCTGAGATTATTGGTAGTTTCCTAATTTTCCTTGAAATTTGTTTTCCGTTGTACAATAATCATTAAATCTCAGCTTTGAATGATCAAACAAAGGTTTTCGTTTCTTATTTCGCACTGATCTTTTCTTTCTGTAATTCTTTCATTCGTTAGTTTGCTTTCCATCTAGATGCATTGGTCGTTTTTCATAGTTTCTGTTTATTTCTTCCTGCAACTGTTTGAAATATCGTCTCAGTGGTTACTTTCAAATGTCTTGCTTCTCCCGCTTGTTAGCCGCTAAATCGTTTTAAATATTTCTTGGTTGATGTTTTTACGAATTATTAGTTGTCCAATGTCGTATCAACTTTGTCCTGCTTGTTTATGTTTCTAACTGAAATCTTTATATTGTTCTCTTTGTTCATTGCTGAGTCCCCAACTTTGTACTTGTCGAGTCATTTGTTTCATTTCGTTTGTAGAAAAATTCATCGTTTTCCATAACTTTCCGCTAATCTCTCTTTTTCTTATGGTCCCCAGATTGTATGTGGTATCTAGTCATTTATTTCATTGCACTGTTTTCTTATTTTGTAGCCAACTTGATCGTTTTCCATCATTTGTTATTAAGCTCTATTCTTTGCAAAATGTTGTCCCGACGTTTTCTGTTTTTTGCATCTTGTATCTTCTGGTCACTTTCTGTTGTTTCTTAACTTAATTGTTTTGATTCTTCTCAATAACGAAGTTGAGCCCCAAATTTATATTTGGTGGGAGCCATTTGTTCATCACCATATTTCTCTAGCTTTGTAGAGATATCCATCGTTTTTCACAATACTTTCCCTTTCCCATTGTTGTCTCTTTGGAGTTTAGTAAAATGTTGTCCCGACATTTTCTTTGTTTGATTATTAGATTCTTACTTCAGTTTTCTTTGTTTGCTTTGCCAACAAAATCATTTCTCCCGGCTGAGGGTGTACTGACAAACTCGCTGTTATTTCTAAACTTGATGATTCTGATCTTTCCAAATAACGAAGCTTTATGCTGAGCCCCAAATTTGTACTTGGTGGGCTAGTCATTTGTTTCATTATATATTTTCTCATTTTATAGTCAGGTTAATCGTTTTTATTTTTTTTCGTTCTTTATTAAGTTCCATTCTTGTTCAACATTTTCTGCTTGATAATAGATTCTTATTTCGTCTTCTTTGGTTGTTTGACTAAACAAATCATTTCAATCCCGACTGAGGGTGCGCTGACAAAACTCTCAGTTATTTCTTGGCTTGCTCGTTTGCTTTTTCCAATTAACGAAACCTTGATTTCCGGCTTAGGGTGCACTGATAAACTCTCGATTGTTTCTTAACTTGGCTTTGTTGATCCTTCCAACTATCGAAACGTTCATTCGGTGAGCCCCCAAATTTGTACTTGTGGGCTAGTCATTTGTTTCCTTAAAATATTTTCCTTATTTTGTAGTCAAGTTGGTCGTTTTTCATCGTTCTTTATTAAGTTTCGTTTCTTAAGTTCCATTCTTGTTCATCTGTTATCTGTTCATCTGTCATCAGTCCTGTCATCTGTCGTCTGTTTTATTATCATTTTTCTTGTTTTGTAGTGAGATTGGTCGTTTTTCATTTATTGAGTTCCATTCCTGTTAATCTGTCATTTTTTTTCTGTCATCTCTCCTGGGTTCGCAAAAATGTCGTCCCGACATTTTCTATTTGATCCTTAGATTTTTATTTTGGTTTCCTTTGGTTCTTTGCAAACAACGAAACTTTCATCCCGGCTGAGGTGCACTGACAAAACTTTCTGTTGTTTCTTGACTTGGTTGGGTTGTTTTTCCAATAGACAAAGCTTCAATCCCGGCTGAGGGTGTACTGACAAACTCTCTGTGGTTTCTTGACTTGGTTGTTTTGCTTTTCCAATTAACAAAGCTTTATCCCGGCTGAGCCCCAAATTTGTATGGTGGTTTCTGGGTTTTGATTTTTTGAAACTATATGGTTGTTACCCAGACAACCCCATACAAATATTCCTTCGCTTACCACTCGGCACCGTTGCTAAGCAACGTTGGAACTGTGTTCGAGTGGGTGGATCGTCCGCAAAAAGTGAGCGCTATTGCTAATGCTATAATTGACCGAACGATCCATGGGTCCAACGAGCTGCCGATAGAAGGCCTATGCTCGCTTTTCGATTTTTAGGTCCCATTATTTTCCTATCTCTTTTAAATGTTAACCATATTCTCATATCATTTATCATTACGTCTATTCCCATTGTCCTTCTTATCGTTATCCGTATTATCGACTTTTACCATGGCCTGTACACTTTTGTTATGTTAAGTATACTCAATAACTACAGTGTTCCCTATTATTATTACTAGCATTATTATCGTTACCATTATATGTATTATTCTAATCCATTATTACTGCTATTACTATTATTATCCTTATTATTACCGTTCCTATTATATTTAGTATTATTACTATCATTATCATTATTACTATTATTATAATTATTATTATTATTATGATTATTATTATTAATATTATTATTATTATTATTATTATATTATCATTATTATTATTATTATTATTATTATTATTATCGCCATTACCATTACTATTATTAAATTTTGTGTAGGATTCGTCCTTATTCCTCAGCTTTATAAAAATATTTTACTTATATAAAAATTTAGCCTTACTCCGTCCTTATTCTTCAGTTTTCGATAAAGTATTTTATTAATTCGAAAAAATTGAGCAGCGTTCCTCCCTTATTTTTTCAGTTTTAATCCAGTTATCCTATCAATTATTGAGCAGTATTCTACTTTTACTTTGCTATTTTTGATAATTATTTTAATTGATTCGGAAAAGTTTAGTAGCGTATCGCCCTTATTTTCCAGTTTTATACTAATATTATACCAACAATTAAACAACATTCTACTTTTACTTTACTATTTTCGGTAAGTATTCTAATTAAATCGAAAATTTGAGCAGCATTCCGCCCTTATTTTACAGTTTTACGATAAATGTTTTAACTATTTCCAAAAATTTGCGCAGCGTTCTGCCCATATTTCCGTCTTAATTCAACATAATTGATTCAATTATTATATATTATTTAAAACATTATTTTTCATAATTTTGGTCGTTCGGATTAATCTTTTTCCGATGGCTATGCATTTTAACTGTTGCAACGATTTCGCTATTTCCCCGCTACCCTTTCCCTCTCTTTGTCCTTATGATCTATTTATGTTCATATTATAGTTAATGAGTGCCCACTGGACTACTCGGTGTTAGTGATTTTTAGCCGATTGTTGTTTAAAATTTTATGTCGATTTTATCGAAATCAAGTGCAAGAAAGTGGAGCCAAAAGACCCACTCTCAAGCTACTCTCTTTCGCTATTTAGGTTCAATGATTTGACGTTCGAGTTCCTGCGTTACGCACGCCGGAACCCTCACGGGCACAAGCTATAGGCGGAGGAACCGCACTTACACAGCTTGGTAATTATGTTTTAGTTTAATAGCTTGCATGTTGTGTGGCTGTGGCCCAGGAAAAGGAAATAAATAAAGTACCATTCCGATCGGGTAAAAGCTTCGATGCAATAAAGATTATTGGCTTTAATTATTTATTTGGCATGACACATATCACATCAGAAGTTCGTGCCATCGCTTCATCACCATACATTTAATCAATAAACTCATGAACCGTTCATTCATATCTCAATAGATTCATAAAAGGCATGCGTATGGCTTCCATAATTGGTCACACAATTTATTAATCATTCATCCATCTCGCTTCATACAGCAAAAATAAAACTGAAAATCAAGCTTTAAATCAATACTGAAAAAATAAGATTTATTTTTTTTTCTGTCAAAACATATCAGTATATATACCTATAATTTGACCTTAACCTTGCGTGTTATTTTTATTGCGATTAAACAAATTTGACCTTGAAATTATTTGTGTTATCTAAATTAAATTTTTATTAATTCTTAATTTAAATTGGTAATTTATTTTAACATTTTTAATTAAATTTATTCAACCAAAAATATTTTATTTTTATTCATTTAATTCAATAATTTTTACTTTTATATAAATGGTCATTTTATGGTCAAATTTTCTTGTTATTATGTTATATTTTATGTAAATTTTGTGCGGTTCTTGATGCATTTTATATTTATTTTATTTTACTTTTATGTTTTTTGATTTTATATTTATTTATGTTCTCTCATATTTTAAAGTGTTTAGTTGATGTTGTATATTGTATTTTAAGTTATCTTGGTGCTGGGTTTTTGTGCTGTATTACTGATGCATTTAAACAATTTTCAAGGCCGTTTGTGTTCTGGCCCAACAATATTATTGGTGCAGTTGGGGGGGGGGAAAGGTTATTTCAATGGAAATGATTGGTTAAGAGTAAATTTTATGATATTTTAAGGAAATAATCGATTAAGAACAAGTTTGTTGATATTTTTAAGGGGTTAAGTTGGTTGAATATCTGTGTTCAAAGGTAAATATTTTCTAAATGGAGAATATAGAGGAGGAATTTATAATATTTTTAGGGGGATTTGTTCAGATAGATATCAATATGTGTGTAAATCTTTTGAGAGAGTGGAAATATTGTCATTTAAAGAGAAATGATTTGTTAAGAAGAGAATTTATGATCTTTTAAGGGGGAAAGGATTGGTCACGAGATGAATTCTATTTTAAGGGGATTTCAAGAAATTTATTCGGTTGAATATCGATATGTCGGTGATTTTTTATGAAAATAATGAATATAGCTTGGATTAATGTCATTTAAAGAGAATTGATTGGTTGAGAGTAAATTTTATTTTATTTAGTGAGAAACAATTGGCTAAGAAGAAAATTTATGATCTTTTAAGGAAATAATCGATTAAGAACAGATTTGTTGATATTTTTAAGGTACTGAGTCGGTTAAATATCGTTATTTAAAGGGTGATTTCTATAAAAAATAATGAATATAGTTGGTAGGGTAGGGGTAAGTGTTATTTGATGGGAAATGATTGGTCTAGAGTGGAATTTACTTTAGTGAGAAATAGTCAATTAACAAGTTTATTGTCATTTTTAAGGGGGTTGGGTTGGTTAAATATTGTTATTTAAAGGGTAAATATTATCTAAATTGGTAATTTTATGATTATTTTTTTTTTATGAAAAATATTGAATATGGCTGGAAATATTGTTATTTGATGGAAAATGATTGGTCAAGAAAGTAATTTATAATATTTCTAAAGAAATTTACTGGAATGAATATTGGTATTCAAAAGGTAAATATTATCTACTTGATAGGCTTTTATAAAAATTATGAATATAGTTGGTATAATGGAGTGAAAAATGACATTTGAAGAGGAATGATTGGTTGAGAGTCGAATTTATAGTATTTTTTTTAAAGGGAATTGAGTTGGTTGAATTTATAAAATACTTAGGAAAATTGTTACTTTTTTCATTGATTTAAGGTTAATCAGAATATATCGATAAGATTTCAGTTCTAAGAAATTGATTGATTCATATAACTATTTGTATACAAGTATTTATTTTATTATTATTATATTTGTAATTAAATTAAAAATTAAAATTGACTAGTATTAAAAATATTTGGTTACCTATTATTTATGTTGTTATTGACAATTTTCTGAATAATTTAAATATTTACGATTATTTCCAGGAATGAAGAGAAATTGTACGATTAAAAACTATGAGCTGTTGATAAAATACATTAATTTTGATTCAACAAGTACCTAGAACAATTACCTAACAATCTTAAAATTTTAAAAAATCTAAAAATTTTTTCAATTATTTTACAACTTAGTTAATTTAATTAACTGATAAGTACTAGTTTCTTTACGATTTGCTACTGTGTTGAAACTTTTTTTTTAAATTCTTATTCAAAGTACTAACAATTTTATTAAAGACCTATCAAGACTTGTCAAAAACTTTGGTAATTTTAATAAGTATTACTCAATAACTACTATTTTCTTACCAATTTGCTGAAGGTCTTATTTTAAAATTTCTTCAAAGTAATAACATTATTTACAAATTAATCAGTTTTATCTCAAATTTAACAACTTTCTCACAACTTTAATCAAATTCTAATCCCATGATAATCATAAATTACGTGTATTTTCTTAAAAATTGTCCATAGTTTTTCTTATATCGGTAAAACAAACACACATATTTCAATCAAAAAACACGTGTGTATCATAAATTATATACATTTTCTTAACAATCTCAAACTTTACATAAATATTGAACTATTTTTTATGATTTAACACATACACATTATTAGCCATAAAATAAATATTTCATAAATTGTTGAAAAATAACACATATTTTCATTAAAGTTTTTCCATAAATACTGTAACATATCGATGGTTTAACACACACATTTGAGTCATAATTAGTTTGATATTTATTTGCACATATTTCTTAAAAATATAGAATTTTTCTTTAACTTTTTACAAACATTTACAATTGTTCTATCCCTCTATACTATGAACCACAATTGAACAAACTTTTTCTATTCAATATTAATTTTATATACTTTGTTGAAAATTTATATAAATAATAATGAAAATAATAATAATAAAAACTTGTAATATTATTAATAATAATAAAAATAACAATAATAATAATAAAAATAATAATAAAATAATAAAAATAATAATAATAATAATAATAATAATAAAATTAAAATTAAAAAAACATTAAAACACTACTTATAAGATAATAATAATAATAATAATAATAATAATAATAATAATAATAATAATAATAATAATAATACTAAAAGAATAAAAATTAAAGAACATTAAAACACTACTTATAAAAAATAAGTAGTATATTAAAATTATAAATGTTTAAAAATACTATGACATTGACCTACTTTTAAATGACCTTGAAATAATATTATGACTCATCCAATAACCTTGAAAATAATAATAATAAATATTAAAACATTACTTATAAAAATAAGTAGTAAATTTATATTTAAAAATGACTAAAAATATTATGACTTTGAGAAAATTATAATAATAATAAAATTAAAATTAAAAAACATTAAAACATTACTTATAAAAATAAGTAGTAAATTTATATAAAAATGTTTAAAAATACTAAGACCTTGTGAAATTTTAAATGACCTTGACATACTTTAAAATGACCTTGAAAAAAAAATTAAGACTCATCCAATGACCTTGACAATAATAATAATAAAAACAATAATAATAATTATAACAATAATAATAATAATAATAATAACAATATTAATAATAATATTAATAATAATAATAAAAATATTAATAATAATATTAATAATAATAAAATTATTTCCTTATAATAGAAGTTTTATACATTAATAATAATAATAATATTATTAAAAATAATAATAATAATATTAAAAATATTAATATTAATAATAATTAAAGTATTAAAAAATTTTTTTTATAAGTAATAATAGAATAATAAAAAGTAATAATAATATTAATAATAATATTAATAATAATAATAAAAATAATAATAATAATAAAATAAATTTACAAAATATATACTACTTATAAAAATAAGTAGTAAATTAAAATTTTAAAATGTTTAAAAATAATATGACCTCGAGAAATTTTGAATGACCTTGACCTACTTTTGAATGACCTTGACCTACTTTTCAATGACCTTGAAAAATTATGATGAGTCATCCAATAACCTTGTAATAATAATAATAATAATAATAATAATAATAATAATAATAATAATAATAATAATAACAACAATATTAATAATAATATTAATAATAATAATAAAAATATTAATAATAATATTAATAATAATAATAAAAATATTAATTATAGTAATAATAATAATAATAATAATAATAATAATAATAATAATAATATTAATAATAATAAAAATATTAATTATAGTAATAATAATAATAATAATAATAATAATAATAATAATAATATTTATAAAAATTAATAATAAAATAGAATAAAATTTACAAATTTATAAGTATAATAATAAAAATAATAATAAGAATAATAATATTAATAATAATAATAATAATAATAATAATAATAATAATAATAATAATAACAATATTAATAATAATATTAATAATAATAATAAAAATATTAATTATAGTAATAATAATAATAATAATATTAATAATAATAATAATAATAATAATAATAATATTTAATAAAATTAATAATAAAATAGAATAAAATTTACAAATTTATAAGTATAATAATAAAAATAATAATAAGAATAATAATATTAATAATAATAATAATAATAATAATAATAATAATAATAATAATAATAATAATAATAATAATAATAACAACAATATTAATAATAATATTAATAATAATAATAAAAATAATAATTATAGTAATAATAATAATAATAATAATAATAATAATAATAATAATATTTATAAAAATTAATAATAAAATAGAATAAAATTTACAAATTTATAAGTATAATAATAAAAATAATAATAAGAATAATAATAATATTAATAATAATAATAATAATAATAATAATAATATTTATAAAAATTAATAATAAAATAGAATAAAATTTACAAATTTATAAGTATAATAATAAAAATAATAAATAATAATAATAATATTAATAATAATAATAATAATATTAATAATAATAATAATAAAAATATTATAATAATAATAATATTAATAATAATAATCAAAATAATAATAATAATAATAAAAATAAAAATAATGATAATAAAAATAATAATAACAATAATTATAATAATAACAATAATTACAATAAAATAATAATAATAAAAATAATAAAATAATTATAAAAAACATTAATAAAAAAAAAGTAATAATAATCATAATAATAATAATAATATTAATAATAATAAAAATCATAATAATAATAATCATAATAATTATAATAACAACAGTAATAATAATAATAATAATAATAAATAAAAATTATAATAATAATAATAATAATAATAATCATAATAATAATAATAATAATAATAATAATAATAATAATAATAATAATAATAATAATAACAATAACAATAATAATAATAATATAATTTAAAAATAGTAAATAAATAATAAAATATTGACTTAATTTAAACAAAAAAAAATTAAAGTATATTACATAAATAAAATAAAAATAAATAAATAATATTATTGACTTGAATAAAACAAAAAATTATAGTATATAAAATAAATAAAATAAAATAAAAATAAATAAATAATATTATTGACTTGATTAAAACAATATTCACTTCATTAAAACATACAATTTAATAATAATAATATAATTTATAAATAAATAATATTATTGACTTGATTAAAACAATATTCACTTCATTAAAACAAACAATTTAATAATAATAATATAATTTAAAAATAAAATAATTGGCTTGATTAAAACAAACAATTAAATTTAATAATAATATAATTTAAAAATAAATAAATAATATTATTGACTTGATTAAAACAAATAATTAAAGTATATTAAATAAATATATAATTATAAATTATAATAATATATATTATAAAATATGATGAGTCATCCAATGACCTTGAATGATCATGGTCTTTGTTTAAATTAAAAATATATATTATAAAATTTGATGAGTCATCCAATGACCTTGAATGAGTCATGGTCTTTGTTTAAAATTAAAAATATATATTATAAAATTTGATGAGTCATCCAATGACCTTGAATGAGTCATTGTCTTTGTCTTAAAAATTTTTGTACTTTTGGACTTAGAAAAATTTTCTCTCAGCGGGGGGGGGGTACTGTGCTGGATGTGACATGTGCTGGATGTGACACATCCCACTACTCTGCAGCCATTTCATTGTCATGACATTGATGATTTTCAATCTTCTTAGCGACTAACTCATTCATTGTTCAAGCTGTTGGCATCTTTAGTTGGTTTGACAAATCACTTGGTAAGCTATTTAGAAAAAACCGTGTTAGTAGATCACCTGAACATTCCAACAGTGACCTTAATTCATTTACATGAACATCCATGTTATCACCCATTAATAAAGTTTTCTTTAAAAGTTTCTGGCTTGACTATACCGAAAGTTTTCAATAATTTTTTTCAGCATTCCGAAATATATCGTCGTGTTGCTTTTCTTTAACTGTTTGAAGACGGCATATGATTGCTCTTCAAGTAAAAATGGCATTACATTTATGACATTTTTCACATTCTTGGCTTCCAAAATAATTTCAAGTTTGTCGAACCATTCTTTGCCATCAAGTTTTCCAGCATTTTCGATCATACTTTTGTTAATTTCTATTTTCCCGGATAACTTTTAAGAACGAACACGTTTTTGAAATTCTATTTTACGACATTTTTATAATATCAATTGTTTAATATTACATTATTCTTGCAGGTATTATGAGCAAGTTTTCAAAGGATAAGAAATTGCTTAAAAGAATAAACAACGTAACTGAAGACCAATCTGACTCGGATTCGGAAATAACTGAATTATGTAAAAGCAAGGAGTTTGATAATATCAACGAAATTGAAGATTCTGACGACAGCGAAAATGAAAATTATCGTAATACCTACCGTAAAGGAAAAAGAATGTGTATTATTTCATATACTGAAAGCAAAAGGATGCTGAAAATGAAGAAAAATTGATTGAATGTTACGTGGATGGAACCATTAAATGATGGAGGCAGCTGTAGTAGAATACCAGCTTATAGTGTATTCAAAGATGTGTCTGGACCAACTGCGTATGCAAAGTGTAATATTATGCTTAGGAATGTAAGAAGTGATTTTGATCTGATAATTGATGACTATATGATTGCTCATATAAAAATATGTAATGAAACAAAGGCACGTAATGTTTTGTAAAAAGATAACTGGTAGGTTATAAATGCATAGTTACGAGCTTTTCTATCAATTTTATATGCTCGAGGTGCGCAAGTAAATACATAAACAAATTTAATATTATTAATTACTAATTTAAACATTAATACAATTAATATTAATATCCAAATAAGCAATTTATAACAGAAATAATTATAGTAATTTGATTAACAATTGTAATAACACGAAAATGAAAAGATCATCTGTGATATGAAGATTAAATTGTGTAATCAAACTTGTTATATTTAAGAAATGCGTAAAGTGAAGGAGACAAGGAGTGATTAGCAATACCTACAGTGATGTCCAATAATGAATATTAAAAACATTGTTTTAATATTTAGAATTAAATATACGTTTTTGATTTTAGTAAAATTTAGTAGAAATAATATTATAAATTTTGAAGAGATTGTAACTATTGACAACGCTGAAAAAATCGAACCGATTCACGCAGTAACAAGAATTCAGCATCGGAAGCTGATTATGGAATCTTTGCATAAACAGGCAAAAGACATTTTAAATTTTAATGTCAGAAGATTTGACGGAAGCAGAGCAATGGCTCAGGAACATTGAAGATTGGATGCTCCTTATTTATTTGAATTTAGTAAGTATTTTTGACTTATTATTGTCTGAAGAGGAGTCTATCTTTTGAAAAGAATTTAAAGACATCTCCACGACTAGTGAAAATGCTCGTTAATGGTTTAACGACACATTTACAAAAAAAGAATTACATTATGAATAAAATTTCTGAATTATCAACAGTGAGACAAATTTACGATGAAAGATTGGCTACATTTGAAATTCGAGTAATGAAACTAGTTGACGAAGTTTATGACTGAAATTTCAAAAGAAAACATTGTCAAACTGATTTTATGCAGCATAGTTCGGTACAACCGTTTGAAAGAAAATATATCGATGAAGGCCAATATTACAAGAGATGAAATTAGAAATTTAGCAAAGGTATATGAAGTACGAGAAGGTTAAGATACGAAAGAATGATCTGAAGAAGTCCAAGCAGTAGTTTAATGGACTTATGCAAACGTTACTCAAGATAAAAAGAAGTCATGGATTCAAATAACACAATATACCCAAATCGTCAAACAGA
The DNA here is from genome assembly GCA_022537955.1 of Schmidtea mediterranea. NCBI lineage: Eukaryota > Metazoa > Platyhelminthes > Tricladida > Dugesiidae > Schmidtea > Schmidtea mediterranea. Next base: position 265,867,970 of record CM039679.1, on the reverse strand, counting down.
AATAACTTACCAAAATAGAAATGAAAGAAACGAAAGACAATTTGATAAAGTGAAACCCGTGGCAGAACAATATAATGAGAGAACAACTATAGTGCGTAGACCATCCCCTTTAGTTTCAATGAAACATATCGCACAGAAGATTTATAATAGATGTTGTGGTTTACCAGAACCAGTAGAAGAAAAGTTAAAACCTGCTCAATGCTTTTGTTGTGGACTGAATAACCATATGCGATTTGAATACCCATTGAAGGATAAATGCTTAATATGCGGTAAGGAAGGTCATTCATGCAGAAGTTACAATTTCTTAGTGAAATCACGAAGTAATACACAAAAACTAGAACGAAGAGTTTATTGTATACATGACGAAATCTATGATAGATCAGATGAATAGATAGAACCACTCATTCATAATGTTTAGACGAAAAAACAACCAAGAAAACCCTGTTTCTTACATTTCGTCAGTACAGGGTTGCCAGACCTCCCGATTTCGTCGGGAGTCTCTCGTTAAGAAAGTATATTTCCAGACTCCCGATTTTCTAAATTAGGTTTTCCCAGAAATTGGCATCACTTAACTTTTTGAATTTAAAGTTTTTCGTTATTCCCGGCATGATGTTTTCAAAATATGGCAACCCTGCGTCAGTAGGGTCGAAACAGTAGATGAGTTTAAAAAAAGAAATATTGAAAAGAAGGATGTGATGTTTAAGGATGATGATGACAGAAAGTGGAGTATGATGGAAGTAAATGGATTCCATGTAGATATTCAGGAGCTTCAATCAGTGTGATGAGTGAGAAATGTTGGAGATTGATTGGTAGTCCAATGCTGATGGATAGCAGAATCGGTTGAGTGGAGTATTTTCAAAAAAACGAGAAACCTCTCGGAAGCGTTAAACTCGTTGCAAAATGGAACAAAATTTTCGAGAATTGAGTGTTATTATTGTTATGAAAATTCATCCAGATTTCATAGGAGGAGTAGACACCATGAAAATATTTGTCATGGAGCTTAAGGAAGTCAATGATATTGAATCCTCTTTAGTTAACAAGAGATTTACAGATTCCGATCGGTTAAAGATTACGTTATTGATACACAAGTTGGTTAAGAATTCGAAGTTGGGCACTTTAATATCTAAGTTTAGCAGGATTTTTATGGCATCCAGATTTGACTTAGGTCATACAAAAGTAATAACACATGAAATAAAGATTTCGGATCCTCCAATTTTACAAAATCCAGAAGACAACCCATGCATTTAGAAGACAAAGTTGAACAGTTAGTACAGAATTTATTAGAAGTTGGAGTTGTGAGGAAATGTCAAAGTCCGTGGAACACACCATTAGTGATAGTTGGAAAACTAGATGGCTCTATAAGAATGTGTCTAGATTTCAGGTTGTTAAATTCGGTTACAGAAAAGTTTGCATTTCCTATGCCAGACATGCAATTATTATTGGATAGCTTAGGTAAGTCAGAGATATTTTCTTCCATTGACTTAGGACAGGCCAATTATCAAGTAAAGTTGAATGAAAACTGGCAAATCATAACGGCATTTAATACAAAAGAAGGGCAGTTCTGTTTCAATAGGTTACCTTTTGGTTTGTCAACAGCTCCTGCCACTTTTCAGAAACTGATGCATCAGATATTGGAAGGATTAGTTTATAAAGGAGTGGTTGTGTACCTTGATGACATTTTAATATATGCTGAAAATCAGGAAACTCATGAAAATTCCTATTTAAAGTATTCACACGTATTAGCGATTCCCGGTTGAAAGTCAATCCAGAGAAATGTGCATTCAATAAAAATGTATTAAATTTTATTTTCATACCGTGAGTGAAAAGGGAATTCAAACAAATAAAAGAAAGATTTCAGAAATTGAAAATGCAACTGAGCCAGAGAGTACTAAAAAATTGAGATCATTCCTAGGTTTAACAAATTATTATCGACGATTTATCAAGAATTATTCAATGATAGCAGCACCTTTGTACGCCGTAACGACAGGTAATGACAAAATGATTGTTTGGACTGAAGAATGTAAGAAAATTTTTATCAATTTAAAGAAACTCTTATGTGAAGCCCCAATATTAGAATATCCAAGGGCAGATCGACTATTTATCATTGATACGGATGCTAGTTTTAAAGCCATAGGTGCAGTCTTATCTCAGAATAAGGAAGACGGCACAGAAGGAGTGATAGCGTATGGTTTAAGACATTTGACAAAGCATGAAATTGGATATTTTGTGATTAGAAAAGAGTTGTTGGCTTTTATTGTATATTTTAGACAATATTTATATGGGAAAAAATTTGTAGTCAGAACGGATCACAAGGTTTATGAATACATTTATGAATACAACAAAAAAACCAATAAGCCCACAATTTCAGACATGGATGGCAAATTTATCCGAATACGATTTTGCGTTACAATATAGAAAGGTAGAAGAACATGGAAATGCTGATAGTATGTCTCGTTTAAATAATACCATGTGCTCTCATTGTCAGATGGAACACAAAGATGCCAAAGAGGCGAAATGTAGAACTCGGTACATTAATAGTTTACAAGGAAGTTCAAATATTATGAAAATTATTAAACGGATGCAAAACGAAAACAGAGTTACTTCAGAAATCATATCACATCTTAATGGAAATGAGGCTCGCATATCTTATGAAACAATCTGTAGCAGTATTTTCAAGTATTTGCAGATATTACAGATACAAGATGACGTATTGATGATTAATACAGACGGAAAACTTGCACCCGACTCGTTCGTAAAATCTTTAGTAAATTATTTTCATATTGAACTATGCCATCTGGGTATCAAGAAAACCTTATTTTATTTAAAGGACTTTTGGCCATCCATGAATCTTATTATTACAGAGTGTATAAATAAATGCAAGATTTGTGCTAGTAGAAAGATTGATCAAGGAAGAACAAAATAAATCTTATTGCCAAGAACAGGAGAACGATCTATAGAACAGATAGTAGTGGAGAAAGTAAGACATACATGATAGTGATAAATAGATCGTTTTAGTAAATTGGTCAGTTTATCAGCAGCAAGTACACAGTATGAAGCAACTATTTTGAATGTCATTTTGAATAATTGGATCTATCGTTTTGGTAGACATGAAAGCATTCTTACAGATAGAGGAAGAATTTTTGAAGGATCAATGTTTCGTGATTGGATGGAGAAATTCGGTATAAAACAAGAATTTAGTTCACGTACCAACATCAATCGAATGGTTTAGCAGAGCGAATCATAAGAACAGCTCGGGACATGTTGGCAACATCATTGACAGAGATTAAAACCAAGAATAATTGATGTAGACGCTTGGAACTGCATAGACGAAAGAAGGAGGGAATTCAATATGAAGGACCTTACAAAATTTTAAAATTCTTATCGCCAAGACAAGTTGAATTACAATTTCCACACTCAATCAAATCAAAGAAGAATCGAATGGCTGAAGAAGTACAAAGAAAATGAAGAAGAGGAGAGTGATGTCCAATAATGAATATTAAAAACATTGTTTTAATATTCAGAATTAAATATACGTTTTTGATTTTAATAAAATTTAGTAAAAATTATATTTTGAATTTTGAAGAGATTGTAACTCCTACTAAAATAAATATTTCTTATTCAAATGATTTAATAAATGTGTTCTCTTTGAACTAACACTTTATGACAGAAGATATGTTGTTTCGATACCAATAACCAATTTCTCCATGTCCAGTGGCGTACCTAGAGGAAATGGCGCCTATGGCAAACACCGATCTTGCGTCCCTCTACGACGATAGGTTACTTACATTTTATTTTCTAAAAAAACTACTTTAGAATTGGGTAAAAAATTACACAAGTTAAATCTATTAACACTTATTACAATTTTATCTTTCTTGCTTTAGGTAACTCAAATTGTTTAATTATATTATAAAATTTTTCGTTTAAAATTTAGATATTATTCAGGATCGAAAAACTATCAACTATGTATAAAGGAAAATAAAATGCGAAGGAATTTTGAATTGAGACCGATTCTCGTTTATCGTACCTAGGTTAGAATACCGATGCACGTACTTCGCGACGTGGATTCCCGTATTCCGAACAGCTTTAGCACAGAACACAACACAACACACGCTACTATTCTGCATTTCTTTTTTTCAAATACAAAATCACATTTGTAGAGAGAAATAGAGCAAAAGGCATAGAGGACAGGGAGAAACAAACGAAAAACGAATGCATGCTTTTTCCTATGCACATATTTATATCTATAAAAATATTTTTATATTTTCATTTGCGTATTTATACGTTAGGCGCTTTTTCGCGCCTCCCTTCAGTTGGCGCCCATGGCATGTGCCATACCCTAGTTACACCTCTGTCCATGTCGATTCAGCAATTAGTGTTTGTGCCAGTGGTTAAGTCAAGTCACTGAAAGTAGATTTCCTTCAATCATAATATTTCTGGACTCTATTTTAAACCATAAACGCATTAAATTTTGATTCTAAATCTTAATTAATGTTTTGTAATTTTGATTACCATAATGCAGTATTTCTTGTTTCGCAATCTTTCATATTAAAAAATGGTTACTGGTTTATTATATTTTACGTGAATATTTAAGTTTTAATTAATTAGTTAAACAAAATCAATTTAAATCATGTCCAATCAACACAAAAGAAAGCACAAGTTTGCTGTAAAAAATGAAGGGATTAGTAGGCCCGCCACACTGCCTATTGGCTAGGGCATCCCTGGACTTATCAGAAAAATATAAAAACTAGAGTTAATTTTTTTGGCTTGAAATGTCAAATCTTTTAAGCTTGGTGTTTTTTGGAATACAGATTCAATAAACACTTTTATTAAATATGAAACAACTAAGTCTTTAAAATTAATTTATTAAAAACAAATCTTAACCAATAAACAACGGAAATTGATCTTTTGCACTAATAGTGTTGAAAGAAGTACAAATATTTGGTATAGAAATTCATTCAACTGATAGCGGATTCGTAATCGAATTCTTGTTCTGATTGGTTAGTTTTGTAGACTGACTCTGATTTGATGTTGTCAGGAAGCACTACAGAATCCATTTTTCCCTGTAGCACTTTCTGAAGGGCTGCCAATGGCTGGTTTGTGAGTTCTATTTGAGATTTATCTGCTTCATTCATTGATTGTTCTTGATTCTGTAATAAAATTTAGAAATAATTCCTGCAATGTTTGTACGCAAAAATATCATCAATTATGTTTTTGGATAATTTCTATGGTGTGACTCGTCATATATAGGTCAACCCCACGTAAAATATTAAGCTAAAATTATTTTTTTAAGTAGGTCAAGGTCGTTTTAGCGTCATTTTAAGGTTCAATTTAATTTATAAATTATAGTTTATCTATTTTTATAAAAATTTATTTTATAATCTATAGTTTTTTTAAGTAGGTCATATATTTAGAAGTATGTTTTGGATAATTTTTATTCCTATTCAATTTCCTAAACAAAAATCCAGATATTATTTGTAGACTTGAAAAATCTATATCTCAGTGATTAAATATTTAATTGTTTTATTGATTGCAATCATTATAATTTTGAAATAATAACTGTATATAAGTTATATATGTTTAATAAGTTATATGTTTAACTAACTTATGAATATTAATCAAAAATCATGATTATGACAGATCATAGATGGCCAAAAAAATTTACTTATAAATAAGGTGGAATAAAAAAATCACTAATAATTGTAAATATTAGTACTGTTAAATTTTAAAATCCTTTCAATAGTTGAGAAACTATATAAATGTTTTGCAGGAGTTGAAAAGTTTTTCTGTCATAATCTTAATTTTTGATCAAAATTTTAGCAAATCAAATATTCCAGTAAATATTGATTTCACAAAAAAAGTAAAATATGGTAATATGAAGAATACAAATGTCTCGGATAAAGATTAGTTAAAGATTTTGTTAATAAACTATGGTAATAAGCAAGGATTTTTAATGTAAAATATCAGATTTCTTTTAGAATTTTATAGCTATATTAAAAAATTGTATTGTATTCAGATTCATGTTCACTAATTTTTTATATTAAGATACATTATTTTAAAATACATTAAACCTTCGTTTATCAAAAATTACGATTTCTAGTGTATTTTCTCAATAAATAGATTGCTATATTTTAAATTGGGATGAAATAAGTTTTTAAAATATTTTATTTTGAAAACATTTTGAATGATCAAAAATTACAAAATCATTATTTTGAATTGTTCGAGTTCGGATAAGCAAAACGAAAATAAAAATTAAACAACTCAAATCTATCCATATTATAAATAGAAAATTGTTAGAATTTTGAAATTGTCCAAAATATTAAATCATAAGTTTGAACTCAACACAGACAGAATCATGAATTATATTTTGTTTCTGAATTCAATAGATCAACTCACATTATTCAGTTAAATTGAAAGACTTTATTTGCGACTATAGATTAAAGTTGATATTATCAATGAAAATTGCTGATAGCACATTGCAGAGATTTAGAAATTTTTATTTACTGAAATTCATCAAAAACAATCCTACGCTTAGTTTTACAGCGATAATATGTATTACTTAAAAAACATTTAAAAATATTGATTTAAAAATATTGATCAGAAAATTTAAAATTATTTTTAAGTGCAAAATCCATTTTAAAATCGTTTATGGTAAAAATAGATTCTAATATGAATCCAAAATCTTTATTTATACTGTTATTATCCTCGGAAATTATAATAATTTTCAATAATATTTTAATTTCTAGCCAATCAGACTCGAGACCTACCTTTGTGCCTAAGCACACTATTAAAAAGTACAAAACTATATTAAAATTATTTGGCCTGGAACAAAATAATTTGATCTTGCAACACTAATAATATATTTTGAATATGTTATTAATTCTAGTAAATAGATCAATCATATGATGTCATCGATGAAAATTGATAGTTTTTCCATGATATTCAATCCAATTTTTTGTACAATTCTTTAATTTATAGCTGCAAGAACAATCTGAGTCAATGGGTGCGGCACTGTAAGCATTTCTTAACAATTTAATAACCAAGGATGAAACCCCACTTTACATGTATTTGGTGGCAGAGTGGAAATTCCTTTGTGAGAAACCTATAATGAAGATGAGAAAGAAGTCAATCTGTGGGTGGGCAATGATACTTTCCGCTTTTTGGATTGAAAATCCATGATTCTGGATATTTTCGTAAGCAAAAATGTCAGTCAATTAGTCAGCTGGTGCAAACTGCCAGGCACAAAAGAAGAAAAAAAACCAAGTGTTTCTCGAGCCATAGTTGAAGCTACCAATCAGACGCTTGTTGATTACCCTTCACACAGCCCTGATGTGTCACCAAGTGATTTCTGGCACATCCGAAATTTCAAGAAGTATTACAAGTGGCAAAGTTTGCAACAAAGAAGCTGTTATGGAGAATTTCGTTGCCAAATGTTATTCTAATTTCTTTAAAAATGCCTTTACAAAACTGGTTTCACGTTGTATTTATCGAAATGTTATTTGTGTCGAAAGTGACTATATTTGTTCTTTCCTAAAAATTTGATGGTAATAGCCATTTTTTTCTGACTTAAATCAAATATTTACTGAATGCATTAGCGTATGAATGATTTTTATATTACGTTTATCATATAACTAGTCCGACGACATCTCAGTTGCATTTCATTTTTAGAAGCCTTAGTACTAGCGGAATGAAAAAATGTCATAACAATTTCTATAATTATGCCTTATAGATAAAGCTATTTCCAATTTAATATATAATTTGGTTTAGAGTGAAAAGTTGATATTTATAGAGCAGACACATCACAAAAGAGACATTTTTTCAATGGATTTAGAACATATTTATTCATTTGCATTACTATTCTGTTGTAAATTGGTAGGCTTCAATTCACTTTTGATTTGAATGAAAATAGCATTTAATAAAATAAAACAACCACGATAAAACTATGATCAACTTCTTATTTCCTTATTTACAATATAATAATTAATACGAAAATTCAATAGTAAGTTAGGTGAAAGGACAAAATGTTTTCAATCGACCGATACTAAAGCGAATTTCTAAAGAATTTTGTGATAATTAAATATAAAATTTATGTTTTACACTGTAATTGCTTATACGTGGTAATTATCATAAATAATTTGGAAAAATTGCTTTGTTAATTTTACAAAATTAAACAATAATACTATTTCGACACATTGCCGACATAATTAGTTTTCGTATTTTTATTATTATTTATTAATATTATTTTTATTAAAATTAATCTTATTATTAATTATTTTTATTATTAATCTTTATTTATTATTATTAATCTTTATTTATTATTATTATTATTATTAACTATTATTATTATAATTATTTATTAATATTTTTATTATTTATTTATTATTATTATTATTATTAACTATTATTATTATAATTATTTATTAATATTTTTATTATTTATTTATTATTATTAACTATTATTATTATAATTATTCATTAATATTATTTTAATTATTAATCATTATTTAGTTATTATAATTATTTATTAATATTATTTTTATAATAAATCATTATTTATTTATTATTATCCCATTTAGAGATGGACTCACAATTATGCCCAAACATTATTTTCTTTACAACGCCAGGTAATATTAGCACGACCCCAATGCTAAATTGCTTAAAACAAATCAAAACTTGTAATAAAAATAGCTATACTAAATACTTTGGATGTAAAATTATAAATATTATAAATCGAACCTGTTTGTCAGCATCCTCCAAACAGATCGGATGATAGACTTTATCATTATGCAATTGACCGTCTTGCAACATGAACGCTTCTTCTTCGTCATCCCAGGCAACCTCAAAGCCTTCCATGCACACAGCGCATTTCTAAATTTACCATTATTATATTCGTATTTCACATCGATCAACTCATACATTCATTTCGACGTCTTCAAACATTGGGCATTTGAATTTCTGCTCGCAACTTGTTGTCTGCTCGTAATTGTATTCGGGTTCTGCAGCTTTCATAGAGCCCCCCAAAACCCACAGACGGGAACCGGTCACGTAATTGCGGCCTTTTCTCGTTGATGTCAAACTCGTGGTATTCTTATAGAAATGATAATCCAAATGCAATTCGAATTCCTTGGAATCTTTATTTTTAAATCTCGTCCCACACAAATCACACTGATGTCCGCTGTAGAGTTCACTGATTTCTTTATCATTGCACATTTTAAAACTGTCCAATGAAAATTTAGTAATATCTAATTTCAATTCATTGGATTTATTCGGGAGAATTATTCCAGTAGCCACCAGTTTCTGGAATAAATCGTGCACGTCCATCGGTGTTGCTGGTGCTGGTGCAGGTGGGGGTAGGGTGGCGGTGGAATATTTTCAGGAGGTTTCTGTATGGTCGCTACGGTTTCGGGCTTTGTGATGGTCGGTTGATTGCGTCTATCAAACAATGCCGACAATTCATTGCGAAATAGAACCGATTGATCATCTTGTAGTTTTTGATTCCTCAAAGGATTGAGAGGTGGGATATTCAAATATTGCGGTGAGCCGAAATATCCTTTTACGGCCCATTCACAAATATACGGTGGAATAGCATTCATTACGTTGACTTGAATAGAACGTTGGACGAGAAATTGAACACTAACCGGATAACCACTGACTGAGATTTGGTGCATATTGCCATCAATTCGGACATTGTATGGCCACCCATTTATGATCAATTCGTGGCCAGGCCCACCCAAACAAGCTATATAAAAACGACGATTGATTTTTATATGCGCCAATCCATTAGGAGAAATTTCAAATGGCATATTATCAATGTTGACTTCGATATTTGGACAATAAAATCTGACTGCGTGAAGTTCATTGTTTACGAAAATACATGGCTGTATTCGGTCGAGATGAAGCGTGTGTTTAATCCCGTCAATTGTGATTGTACGAGATGGATCATAGAACGGGCACCGGGCTAATAAACGTGGATCAGTTCCAATTGGTGGCATTTGAGGAAGTCCATCAATTTTTACTTTCCAAGTCGGTTCTCTAGGTTGTGGAAGAGAAGCTTGGATTGATACTTTAGGGTTGTTAGTCATTGGTTGTTGTACAGGCAAATTTGGAAATTTATCTTGCTTAATTAGCATTTTAAATACATCTTCAGATGTCCAATTATGAGATCGGGAATTGTGCACTTCAGAGTCATCAACTTTCATTTTATCGTTTGATAAAACACGTAAATCAAGATCTTTAGATCCAAACAAACCGTTTGTTGAAGAATCTTTATTAACCTTAGTTTCAATTTTAGGTTTTTTACTGATAAGATTTTTTATATGTTCTTCGCCATCTCGGTCAATTGTGAATAGCTCTTCTTCTTTATTTGATCGTTTTCTATCAATTTCCTTTTCAGGTTTGATAATTTTGAAAATCCTAGGATCACGATTGACCGTAGGTGTGGTAGAGTCCGGTGAAGATTTAGCAGAGTTGTTTTCATTATTAGATTCTGGTTTCTTGTCCCCATTTTTATATTTTGGATTGAATTTTTGAACTAAAGGCCAAGCTGGATCATATTTCTTTACTTCTTCGTCCAGGCGATTCATTAATTCTGATGAGAAATAGTCTTTCCATGTCAGACGCAAATTATACAACTTTATTCTGATTTTGTGATCCTTATTCTAAATGAAAATATATATTTAAAGATTAATTAAAAAACCCTTCATTCTCATCTAGCTTCTTTCTGAACTATTATTTTTATTATAATATGGATGTCCAAATAACCTTTAGATTATTAAATTAATATATTAGATAAAAAGCAAAACACACAATAAATGATAAAAATTTATTTTTTTCAACATCAAAATCGTCCCAAACCTGTTTGGGAAATAATATTGAATACTTACAGACTGGAAAGTATGAATGAAAGCATCAAGAACCTTATCTGCAAACATTTCTTTGTATGGACTTCCAACATTTTTAATAATTGAATCGACTACGTAGAAATTTGTTAATTTCAATTGTGGAACAACCTAAAAAAATTGAATATATTTAGAATGTAAATTATATTACTTTGAAGATTTGAGACATAGCTAATTTCGCTATTTCCTTTGATAAAGAAGGATTATCACGAGCATTCATAGCCATAACAGAAAGCGTATTAATAATGTATTTATCATTAGTTGTTAAAGTCTTCAAAGTTCGAGAAAAATCAATTAATTCAGTTTCTCCACTCATTTGCAAAACCAAATTCGTTGAAGTTTTTATTTTTTAAATAAATAAGAAGTAGTAAAACAACGATTTGTTACAAAGACATAACATTTTAATTAAATACCATTTTAAATAATATTTTAATTTAAATAATAAAATTATTAAAATATTTTCTTTTAATATTTAAAAATTTATTGGATAGGACATAATATAATTCATATACAAATATTTAAAGTTTTTCGCTATCTAATACAGTATTAATGTTTAACAAGAAATTTCATTTTTTGTTTATTCAAATTTCGTAGGTTATTGGATGCGAAAATTTAAACTACAGCCCTTATCTAAATATCATAAAACCAAAATTTCATACGGTAACCGTTGCTAGGAAGTGTTGCGCATGTGTCATGATTGGTGTCGTTCTCAAAAGGTGAACATTTATTTCAGGACTGATAAGAACTTGACCTTCCACGAGTTTACATGAATCTCCCTTTAGAAGTTTTGTCTTTGATTTTTATTAATCTATTTCTGTATCCTTACATTAGTCTTGAATTAGAATTATTATTTCACCTAATCCATGAAAATTTGTAGAGAAAAAATGAACTTCACTAAATTACAAAATTTTAATACGTGCAAATGCCAATAAAAAATATTAAAATAATACAAAAATTGAGAATGCGGCGAGTTCATAGTTATTAATATCACATCTAATGTCCGTAATTCTTGAAATCTGATAATTATGCTTTGCTGATCTGCCTCTTAAAATAAATAAGGCAAATCATAGATAACGGGTATTTTAAAGGAGCAAATAGTTAGTATTTTTGAAGTATCAGTTGATAAATAAAAGATAAATTGAAGAGCGAATAGATATAAAACAATGAGACCTGAAAGCAAAAATCGAGAACAGATTTTGTGTCGGTAGCTTGTTGGACCCTTGGTTCCTACGGTTAATTATAGCATAAATTCTAACTTTTTGTGTTCAACAACCCAGTTGAATACAGATTCAACGTTGCTTACCAATGAATGCCGAGTGGTAAGCAAAAACGTTTGTATAGAGTTGCCTGGTTAACACCTATGTAGTTTCAAAATCTGACACCGAGAATCCCACCACAATAAAAAACATTTTCGCAAACATACTATATTTGTATTACTTGCGAAATTAGAACTTTCTTGTTGTCATTCATGCTGGTGCCGACTTAACTGTTTGTATGACTTATTCGAGTTAGTCACAAGAAGTGCAGTCTCTGACCTGGGTGAGTTGTAATTTACAATCATAATAGTTAGAAGTACTCGTGTTTGCAGTAAAATATAGTAGTGCTTGCTGCTTGTTTGATCGTATCAATAATTTATTGTATTTATTTCTATCAAATAATTTATTCATCGTGGTTGAAAGGAGTATTGAAAATAAAAAAGGAAAACTTGAAGATTGGTACATGATGTACCAAAACATAGCTTAATTCATAAACTTATTATTAAAAAATAAAAACTAAGTTGCAATCATTAAAGATCAATCTGACAACTTAACAAAACATAGTTTATATTTAACTTTAACTTTATTTAGAAAAATGTTAGTTATTAAAGAGCGATATAAAGTTTTCAGGGCACAGATTTAACAATCAAAAAAATCTGACAGATTAAAAAATCGAAGCTAATATTCATTTCAGAGACCTTAACGTATAATGCATTTGAAAAGTTTTAAGGAGTATGTAACTATTATCGAATATTTATTCAGGAGAATGAGACAAAAGCAAGAGGTGAAAATCATGTGGAAACAATAGTGAGAAAATAACCTGGACTGAGGTTTAAGAGAAAACTTTCGAGAAATAAAAGTTGTATTGACTACAGCACCAATTTTTGTATTCCCAAATTTTATGAAAGACTTTTTATTGGGTGCAGACTAAGGATTCCAATCTTTGTCTAAACTGATAGTTTCTGTGATTTTGATTCGTGCATCAACTTAAAATCGGTCACATCGAAAGTGACTTGAGTTTTCAGCCCACGTACTCTGAGATGGAATTATTTCCCTCGGACGATGATTATATCGTTGAAATATCCACGTCTTTACAGCCAGTGCACATACCAGAATCCAGTGATGTGGTAGTGACCATAAGGAGAAGGCATTCACCTCTATGGCATTACTGAAAATAGGTTTGGTATCTGAAACTAGTGAAAATGAAGCCCTTGCGTTACGTTTGCTACACAATGGAGTTGAACGAATATTTTCAACATGTGTATGGTGAATACTAGTAATTAAAATATATCTTCCAAGTAATTCGAAATGTTTATCTGACTCCACTTGCGCTTCTTGAACTTCATACCAACTTTCATAGTTGATCAGTAAAGAAAGAGTTTCCATTATTCTTACAGTTGTGCCGTCATAACTCATTAAGGATTTTCCCTTGTACTTTGATAGCTTTGAACGAATTCCACATTTTTGTTGAAATGATGGTACATGAAGCAACGGTATCTTTTTGCATTAATAATTTTAACTCTGCTTTATCTATCACTGATATTTATCTTAAATTGGCACCATTAAATGCTAAGAAATGGATAAAATATTGATGTGATTACAATAAGTACCTTGTTCTTCTATAATTTAATGGCATTCATTCGCATAATATCTACATTTGTAACACTTATAACATTCGAAATTTGTTTCTGGTTTTGAAAAACATGATATGGTCAAATTATTACAAAATAATAATTTACCATCGTTTGCATTTCGAAGTTGGAATCGAGTTTGCAAACGTGTTATTGATAGACTGAATTGTTTCATTGACTTCATCGATCATCTTGTCATTATGATGAATTTCATTTGATAGATTGACATCGTTACCAGTATGAGTAAAGGCTGAAATTTGCTCTAAATACTGTATGAATACTACTTACTGTTGGTTTGATATTTCATTTGATTTAAATTGTTTTAAAATTTTTTTTTGAAATTATTCTCATGCACTCTCGCTATTAAATCCATTTTGATAAAATCTTCCTTAGGCGAATCGCATTTCTTAAGGCTGTCTAAATCACAATCTTTGGCATATTTTCTTAAACGAAATTTGAATTCCGTAATTGATTCGCCAACTTGTTGTTTTTGGGAGTAAAACTTGGTGCGTATTTCTATTATAAGGTTTCTTTGAGGATGAAAATAATTCATAATTTTTTCGCGTATCTCTGCAAAAGATAGAGAAAGTATTGCCATGATTTTTGTCAATGCTGCAATTCCACAAGTTATTATGAAATTGTAGGTGATCTATTTTTGTGTTGCAGTATCTTACCATTTCTTTGAACACGCTTGAGCTTTAAAGGAGAATATCCACATGGCTGCTAATTCTGCATCTGATAGATTCAGTGTTGGGAGTCGTGACACAATGTTATATTTTGTAATTCAAATTATCATAACACCAAAACTATTTATTATTAAAACAAATTATATTAAATTATACAACAAAATTCAAATTTTGAATTTGTTTTAATGCACAAAAAATTCATTCAGAAAATAAGTATAAATACCGATGTTGATTTAAGTAATTTTAACAGTTTTTTGAAATATTTGCACTTTGCAAGAACTTCAATACCAGGACCAAGCAATTTACAGAAAATCGTCATTAACCTAACAAGCAAAACTCTCGAACTTCGGAAGCTCAACATTAGAAAAAATAAAGCAATCTACTACCGAACGATTATTACTTGAGAATCTTAACAAATGCCCAGTCATTGAAAAGAAGAATAATTCTAAAAAGATATTAAGCCAATTTTCGAAGAATCTAAATAATAAATGAAATGTAACCACAATCGGACGATTGACCCAGCAAGATTCAATTTGCAGAACAATATTTATCGAGAAGTTTTGATCAGATTTGAGAAGATTTATATTCGAGAAGTGGGTAAAATTTTTATGTATTGAGCTATGCAAGTTTTACATGTCACTTTATTAATTTTAATAATTGAATTGAAATCTTTTTTATTGAATTTTCCTTTTATTATGGACGTTCATTTAATTTATTTAATCATTTGATTTATTATTTTAATCATATTATACATGCACTTCATCTATGGCAAGAAAGTAATTAAAACGATAGATTCCCTGGTATAGCTGTTGTCATCGCTGGCTTTTGTCGGCATTCGATAACCGTGCAAAACCATCATTACTGACAAGTGAAAATAGAGTTGGTAACAAACAACACATGATAAAAAGCAGAAAAAAGAAACGATCAAAACGAAGAACTGAGTAAACACTAGACAGTTAGCATAACTTTATAAACATTTTTTATCATAATTGTTTCATTAATTTATTTATGGTTTTATCATTATTATGAAGGATAGAATGTTATGCTTGATTATTATTATAATTCTTCATCATTGCGATCCTTATTTTGCAGGATTTCTTATCATTATGGTTAACTCATCATTAATCTTAGTTTCATATTCATCGTTAATTATCGTCATCATTCAATAAGAATAATATGCATATATTTTCACCCTCATTTTTAATTATAGTTTTCTATATCATTATCATATTATTCATATGAATATCATCCTTTTATTATTTCAGTCATTCAATTTACATTTTGATTTGAGGCGTATTGAAAATTCAATATCAATAATTGTGTTATGATTTGATTTGTTATCATTACCCCTCCTTCGAGAAAATTATTATTTTTTATTATTATTATTATTATTATTATTATTATTATTATATTATTATTATTATTATTATTATTATTATTATTATTATTATTATTATTATTATTATTATTATTATTATTATTGGGGTTATGCAATGAAACTAATTAAAATGAATAAAATTCCCCAAAAATGACGAAAGTGCAAAATGAATTATTGATCGGGGAAAAATGGTTAAATGCCAAATCAAAAGACGAATCTAAATATGATAGTAAAATTCAGTTAGGGGTTCCCAGGTAAAGGTAGAGCGCAAAAACAAATTAATTAAAAAAATGAATTATTTACTAATGGAAAGTCCGAGCTAATGGAAAACCCTAGTCAATAGGAAACCCGAGGGATAAGGGAAAATCGTGGGTAATTAATGAGCAGATGGAAACTCAAAATTGGCACCAAGTAGAACATTAAATTGTTATTATTCAGGTTTATCGCAGTAGATAACAGCGTCAGTAAAGGACAAATGTTTGCGAGAGGATAAATAACACTTTAATAATGACCTGATCAAAACTATAAAAGGAAAACTCAGAAACCAGAAATTGACAATTTGATCGAAGAGAGTTAACAACGAAATACGTTCACACCAACAAAGTAGCGATCAAAAGGTAAAACAAGTGAAATATTTACTAAATTATCGTGCCAGAAAGAGGGTCTTCCCTTGGGTCTCCTACCTCACGATAAAATACAACAAATTATCAAAGAAAGAAAAGTTCAAATTAATAACTAATTGTAATTGTGGTGGATTGAGAATAAAGTAGTTCTGTGTCGGGTTTTCTTCATTTATATATAAAGAACACGAGGAGTCAGCGAGAACCGACTTTTAAAAGATATTAACCCAACATTATTATTACTATTATATTTATATGTAATATTATTATTATTATTATTATTATTATTATTATTATTATTATTATTATTATTATTATTATTATTATTATTATTATTATTATTATTATTATTATTATTATTATTATTATTATTATTATTATTATTATTATTATTATTATTATTATTATTATTATTATTATTATTATTATTATTATTATTATTATTATTATTATTATATCAGATAAGTGAATAACAAAATAAGCCCTTTCTGCGAAGTAAAATTGTATTGTTGAAAAAAGTTTCGATTATTAAATAATCATCTTCAGTTTCTTTTCGAATAAGTACTTACAATGAGAAAGTGCCAAAACACGCTCTGATTTACAATTAAAATTTACTTTTTTGCTTTTTAATTGATTAAATAAAAATTTTAAATGTTTTTAAATTTAAAATTTTTTTTTTATTGTTGAATTTAAGATTTATTAATTTAATATTTATTATAAGGACACTTTTTTGTTTTTCACCTCTGATTTCTTTTTTTTTTATTTATAAAAGACATTGTATTTTCTACAAAATTTGACTATGAATACCACAAATAAATCTGATTCATAGTCAAATTTTGTAGAAAATACACTGTCCTTTATAAATTAATATTTATTAATTTTAATTTTTTTAAAACTTCAAATTTTTCAAAATTTTTTTTCAATAACTTCTTATGTTTTATAACTGTTTTTCTTCTTTATTTTTACTTAAAATCTTTTTTTTTATATAAATTATAAAATAAAAATAAAAATTAAGAAAGGTTTTTATAAAAATAAAGAAATTTTTTTAATTATTATAAAATTCAGAACAAATTAATAAATAGTTCCTGAGTTTTTTATATCTTATGAAAGATGTATATAAAAAAGCTTTCTTCTTAAAAACTCAAAAAAAGCCCCAAACCACTCTCTACAAATAACTTCAAAACCTAAATACTATTCTATTCTGATTTTCATTCCTGAAAGTTTCCCTTTTTGTTATAAAATTGTTTTAGTTTTTAAGTTAAAGTATCAGAGTTAACAACAAATCAGACTGATGATTTCACTGATTTATTCTTTGGTGTTTATTGATGGATGCTTATCTAGGATAAGAATTTCCGCTTTATATCTAAGTTTTTTTTCTCAAATTCAAATCTTAAAAAATCTCACATACATATATTGCATAATCGATCTTTTACTTAAAATATTTCAAAAAAAAGTGATTTGAAGAGAAATTGCTGTCGGATCCCGAGAATATTTAAACCCAACGAAAAGTTCAAATTATAGTAAGTTTAACAAAAACAAAAATTGAGAATGTCTTTCTGATTTTTTATTCGACTTCATTAAAACAATCGTTTAATTGAAATTTAAATAAAATTGTTATCAAGCAATTTTTCTATTTCAATTCCATATTTGATTGAATTTGCTTTTTCAATATTGGCTTAATGAATTCGGAATCAGTTGCTAAAGAGTCAATCAGAATTATAAAACTGGCATTTCCCTTGAAATTAATGAGATTTGGGTTCATGATTATCATTAAATTTTGATAAATAAACATGTGGATCACTGATATCACGCATTTGGATTTCACAGACATTCGATGGACATTTTATACAATATAACATTCATTCATAGATGTGATGTAACAAATGGTGGGTCAAGGCTTTGAATTCACTGAAAAATAAAAATATACTTTATAAATATTAAAATTATTTTAACTTTTGTTTTTGTTCATTATCATTCAAAAAGGTTTCCAAATGTATATTACACAAAGTTCCACTGGGCAACATTTTCTATGATTAAAACAAAATCAATAAATTTTTTTAATGTAGGCAACAAACCAACTTGATTGAGAGTTTGAAATATTTTTTCGCCGGATACTAATTTTATTAAAGGATTCGGGGAATTATTTAAAAAATGTGTAATATATTAAAATTTAATAAAGCAGAATAATTACTTTATTATCTTCAATCAAATGGAGTAATCGAAAAGACATTCAAATAAAAGATATTATTATCGATGCATCGAAAGATGAAATAAAGTGAAAAATTAGGATAAAGTGATGATGAGTGTTGAATATGGGCTACAAATGTCTCTTCAGAAATCAAACAAATATTTCACATTTTAATTCTTATTTTCCAGTAGACAAAATTAATTAAAACTAATAAAAATTTAAAAATTAAGATTGATCGGGGAAACGAATATGGTTGAACGCCAAATCAAGAGACAAGCCAAAATATAAAAATAAAAATTTATGAAGGCCCACAGGAAAAGTTATAAGCAAAAAATTAACTAATAAAAATTAATTAATTACCTAATAAAAAACCCGAAATGCACAGAGAGCCGAGTTGTGAGAGAAGCCCGGGATATTATTAAAATGATTAAACTTATTATGAGATTGAAAATAAAATGTGGTATCTTGTTTTGGAAACAATTAGATCCAAATTTTCTGAATAATTAGCCAGCAGTAATTAAAATGTTTTTAGAAAAACAATATAAAAATAAAATGTCTTAGAAGCTATCCGCAATTACAGTAGAATATTAGAAAACAAAACAAAGTATTATTGAGAAGCAGACAAGACGAAGTAGGTAATTAACGATCAGAACAACTTGTGTGTCAAATTATTATCAGGTTACTTCACTTACGTACAATAAAGTATAGATTTCATTCCGATTAATCGGGTAATCGATAATCGGTACTTTCCCAAAATTTACGATTAATCGATAAATCGTAAAAATTTTTATGATTATCTTCAATTATCTTTTTACCGAAATTTTTTTGTAGAATGCTTTAAAAAAATAGAAATCTGTCCATTTTAAAGTGTGATGCAATAAAAAGTTTTGTAAAAAGCCTAAATTTCAACTTTTCTAAAAGCATAGTTACGTTAAAAAAATGTGTAGTAGATTTCTATGAAGAACAAAAATTGAAATGTAGAAAGAACTTCAAATTTTGAAAAATAATGCTCAAAAATTTAGTATCACCGTTGATGAATGGAGTGACAATGTAACATGAATGTTACACTTCTTTCCACAAAAAAAACATGTTCTTGGATTAGTTCTAATAGAAGGCTCTTGTGATTCAGAGAAATCTGTAGAATTGGTAAGAAATTTTCTACAGCAGTTTAATATTGACTTGAATACGGATATTGTTGCCTCAACGCATGATGGTGCTCAGTCATGGTCAAGTATGGAAGGCTAATTGGTGCGATCCTTCAACTTTGCTATAATCACGCAATGCATTTCGCTGTTTTAGAACTGATTTACAAAAAAAATAATAATAAGGTGACAGATTCGGATTATTCAGATAAATAGATATTTGAACCAGAAAACGACGTGGAGGAAAATGAAGATGGAATCGAAAGTTTAAATGAAAATAATTTTTACATTGATGGAAATTTAAATTTTTACAATTCCATTGATTCCTCGTGAAGGTTTAGGAAAAATTTTATCAGAAAAACGAGAAAACAATAAATTTTTTTAAAAATTAGGCCGTTCTTCAAAAGCATATTAAGGCTCAAGAAGGAAAGTCTTTAAGCTTGCTATTAGACTATAAAACTAGATGGAGTTCTCAAATAGCAATGATCAAGCGCTTTCTAATAGTAAAAAATGGCATTAATAAAGCATTAGAGGCATTTGGTACGACCAAAATTAATAATGAGAACATCAAAATATTACAAGAACTGCATTGATTCTTGAGCCTATGGAACTTTGTGTAAATGAATTGGGGAACAATAATACGAATTTATTAAAGGCAGAAACAATTCGCATGTATATTTTCCAAAGGGTAAAGATATAAACACAGAAATGTCAGTTAATTTGTTTGAAATATTAAAAAGACGTTTCAAAGAGCATTGAAATAAGGGTCTGATTTTTCTTATGTACATTTTGAAAAATTTTACTTATCCCAAAGCGATTGAATTTATTTCGTATGCTTTGAAAGCTAATATAAGTTTATTGGAGAAAATAATATAAATATAACAGAACAGAAATGTTAAAAGTTGAAGAAAAATCTAATGAATCTGAACCTGAATCTGAATTTACAAAAATACAAAAAACTACTGATTCTTTTGTGATGGTTCCAAATCAAAAACCAAATACATCGTGCAACATCAAAAAAGATTTTAAAATTAAAGAAGGAACTGGTGAAAGAAGCAAACAAGTAGAAAATCTTTATCAAGCTCTAATGAACATTCAGCCAACTTCGAAAAATAGTAAACCTGTCTTTTCTATTTCTGGAAATTTTATGAGAAAAATTAGAAATCGATTGAATTCCGATACGTTAAATGCTCTTGTTTTTTTGAAATTCTACTTCAATAAAGATTAAATTTGAATTTCGATTAAAAATAATTCTGTTTTTTGAGTACCTACTTTTTTCAGGCTTCACTTTTTTGAATAGAACATTTTTAAGTTTTTGAACTTTTCAATATATCTGATTAACCGATTAATCGATTAGTTGGTAAAAAAAAGTAATCGACTAACCGATTATTCAAAATTCGATTAATTTGGAATCACTTCAATAAAGTAATGAATGACAAAAGGAGTGCAAGTGAAGGATGAGTAGTCATTGTGGGTTGAGAATCAATATATGTATTCTGTGTTGGGTTTTGACTTATTGATTTATAGAGAAAAGACACGAGGAGTCAAAGAGTAACTGACTTGCTAAATAATAACCCAATAAAGTGCATTCAGAAGCCATAGAAACTGTTAGGCAAAACCATATAAAAATATTCAAGCAATGCAAGCTAAATATTATAAAACCCATTTTGTTAACCTTTTATTAGTAAAAGGTACGTAGGTCTGTTTTTTCTTTCCCTCCTAGTGTACTTTAATCTTCAGATTTCAGTAGTTTCATTTATTCGCTTTGTATCCTCTTCATTGTCGTTCATTTTCTTTACGTTTTGTTAGGATCGAGCTGGTGGGTTTGATATTCGATGCTAACACAGATTTATCTTACCCCAAAGATAACTCTATTTAGTGTGTAGGTAAAAATAAATAATCGATATGGTTTAGGAAAAAGACAAAACGACTTTAATAAATAAAATATATTTATTTTATCCACAAATTAAATTGTGTTCCCAAAAATGCCGCATCTCTCTGCGAATATCGGTTGTAGAAAACCGTCCTCAGAAATAATAATTCAAACTCTGGGGCTACTTGGTACTCACAGTGTTGATCAAATAAGATAAGAACAAGATTGGGTGGCTATCCCTAATTTTATGAGATCGCTTAGGACCAGATCTGTTCTAACGTTTTCTAATTAATTTCCCTCTCAGATTTTATCTCCGATCAAGTAGATCACCAAGAATTGGTCGATACTTGTGGGCGGTTGTAGATTTAAAAATATATTAAATCAATTTGATATAAATAATAATTTGTTGTTTACTTAGGTAGATTAACTAAAGTAGTTAGTACCTAATTCACTGAATAACTTCGTTCTGATAAATTCTAGTTTCAGATTTAGATATCTATTCTGATATTTTCTCTGATACAATCTCTTTATATATTACTGAGTCCTACTCAAAGTGTCAACCTTTTTTATGTACGTCTTTATTCGTTTGGCACACAAAATACTACACAAGTTTTTTGTACAATTGTTAACCTTTAAAACTACAATTTATGTTATAAATTTTTCTCAAGATTATTGTCCACCATCTAACTAAATGTTTTTCTATTTATACTAAATTTAGTTAATTTATATTTATTTATAGTAATTTGCTATTTGCTATTTTTAGCTAAATTTAAATTACCGTATTTTCCCGCATATAATCCGCAGGCCATACTCAAAATTTTTCCCGTCTATCGTCTATATGCCATATATATTTTTCTATTAATTCCTATTTTTAGTAATTATATTTTATTATTTGTAATTATTTCATATTTTTAGTAATTTTTAATATTTTATACGACATAGACATATTTTAACTATAATTAATTATTATTTAACAATTTTAACCGACCCAACCCAAACAGTTTTTCTCGTTTATTAGCGATTTAGAGTTCTTTTGAAAGATTATATTCCCGAATTGAGTTCTTGTTTCGATATTTCTCATTACACTATTTTCCTTTGCTTTCTCATTGTGATCCTCATGATTCAAATTCAGGTTTTCGATTCTATCGATTATCTCGCTTTCAATTCTTTTCTGAGTTATTTGCACACTTGGTTCTTATTTGTAATTGCTCGCTGTAATTGATTCTGAGTACACCATTTCCTCGTGTTCCTAAATTTCATCAATCTTTCTCACTTGGCTATCATTGGTCGTTAATTTCATTATGTCCGCTTTCAACAACTTATCTTTTCTTCTTCTACAACGTTCTTCTTCTATACGTTCTTGAAATGTTCCTATCTTACTATATCTTTTTTCTGCTTCTAATGCTTCTGTAATCTTTAACGTGTTCCAATCTTGCTGATGTTTTATTTGAATACATTTTATCTGATGTTTCTTTGGTATACATTGTAGTACATTTTTCCTGGTTGTTGATACTATTCTTTGTTGAGATGGTTATCAGTCAAATAGTTACACATTCTTGTAGGTATGTCTATCTCATTTTGCATATCGGTTAACTTACTTGCTGGCGTTTTTGAGTTGTTATTTTGTTCCTGATTTCTTCTTGTTGGACACGCATTTGCAAGGTGATTTTCTTGTCCACATAGAAAACAGCTCTTAGGTATTCTGCATCTTGTTGCGGTATATCCTAATTTCCCACAATTCCAACATTCGCGTTGACCATGACATTCACACGATCCTTGGTCTGATCTTCGACATTAATAACAATGGTTCTCAAAGTTCTCGATATTCATCGTTTCACTTCTATTGTCGTTTTCAAATCTTGTCTTATTGTTTTATTTCTTGATTGGCTTGGTTGCTATTGATACTGGATTGTTGACTTACTTGAGTGATTTATCTGAATAGAAAAATATTACCTCTACTGTTTATTAAAAATTTACGAATCATAAATTACAATGATTACATAGTATAGAACTTTATTGTTAGTTTTCTTTGCGCTATTAATTTTAATTCTAACCACCGAGATTTATTTTATAGTTGTGTTAATTTATGTTAATTTATCCTCCTATCTCAGGATTCCAATATTGTCAGTCACTTCCGATTACCTAGGTTATATTACTCATAATTATGATAATTCGTATCCCTCAGGTTTTTTCCCATTTTCATTAAAGTTCTCATACGTATTGTTTATACCTTTTAGTTTTATTTTACATCGATTTTTAATTATCTATATGGGTTAGTTACAATTATGTATAAAGTCGAATGAATTATCTATGCAATCCATTCATTAGGCAATGCTGCTTTTCACGTTCTATTACGCACCCGAAATTTTTAAATCAGTTCAAATCACGATTCGCATTTTCAAATTTGTTTTATCTTTTATCATTTTATTTTACCCTCTCCATTTATCCTTTTATCCTTTAATCAATTTACAAATTCATTTCATTCTCGAATTGTTTCATCGGTTTACATCTTTAGTCTCTCTTTTAATTTGACACCATTTTATTTTCGTTTTTATCAATTTATCAATTCATTTCATTCTTCAATTGTTTCATCGGTTTACATCTTTAGTCTCTCTTTTAATTTGACACCATTTTATTTTCGTTTTTATCAATTTATCAATTCATTTCATTCTTCAATTGTTTCATCGGTTTACATCTTTAGTCTCTCTTTTAATTTGACACCATTTTATTTTCGTTTTTATCAATTTATCAATTCATTTCATTCTTCAATTGTTTAATCGGTTTACATATTTAGTCTCTCTTTTTATTCCACATCATTTTTATTTCTACTCTCTTAGGACTTCGTTTTTTAATCGCTTTTTATCTATCAGTTAGGTTCTATTAAGTTTCCTCTACTTTCTTTTTATTCCATTTTCATCATTCACTGCAGTTTCAATTGACCTAAATCTTCGTGTACGGATTTTCTGGTATTGTATTTTTAGGTCATTATTCTCTTCTTTTCTTAATTTCTTTCTGTTTTACGTCCTTGCTGGCGGCCTTGTTATTCTGAGACTGTGCCCTTTTATTAGGGTTGTTGCATTCTATCTTCATTCTATTGTTCATTTTCTATCTTATGCGGCTTTGTTAATACTTTATTTCTTTGTTTTAATTTCCTTCCTCTCAGAGTTCACTAGCTATTTTTGCTCGTTGATTTTAACTTCTCCTGTTAAATTTCCTTTTCCATTGGTCAGGTTTCATTCTATTATTTCTCTTCTATGGGCGCTACACTCCAAATTTAAAATATAAAAACGGCTTCATTGATCCACTACACAATGTAAGGTGATCAGCCTTACAACAGTAGCTTTTCTACTTGGCAAACCTATCCGGAAGCTCGTCATATACTTCGCCTCTGGGTGATCGGTTATCCTCTTCCGATTGGGCTTTAGTCGTACTATCCGAAAATAGCTCAAAAAGTGTTTTATCCCTATTTCAACTCCATTCTGGATGACCTAGACGCTTTCATCTTTTAACTTTCTCCATTCATTACTTTCCTATGTTTACATATAAATATTCATGTGTTATTTAAAGAGATATAGGCGCAGGAAGGGTCAACTGCTAAAATTTTACTAATTAAATTACAGCTATTCGTAGCATACAACTATTTTCCCATCAATATCATAATTGCAGATTACACAAGATTTCATCTTCTCAGTGCATTGTTGACAACAACTGAAGTGACCGCAGGGGAGCATCAGCACATTTATTTTCCTTATTTGACAAAAGAAACATTTGCTTAGATATTCTACTTCCTTATGGATCTCATCTCTGATTGTGTCCGGTATCTGTTTGACTTGCAGTTTTATCGCATGATATTGCATGTTTAGCTCGGTGTTATTTACTCTTTCTCTGTACCATTAATGTTTGGTCTTTGTGGTCACTGGTTGTCCTTTTACATACCTGATCTTTTTCAATATCTTCCGATTTCAATTTGTGATTTTGGTGTTATTGATTATTTGCTATTATAACATTCAAGTTATCAGACCATGTTTAAAAAGAATTCATCGGAAGTTTGGAACCATTTCAAAAGAGATGAAAGTTGTGAAAAGGCGGTTTGCAAGTACTGCTCAGAAATTATCGGATGCAAAGGATCATCCACCGGCGGGATAATTCGTCATCTTTCAGCTGTTCATCCAGTAAAGGCAATAAAACTTAAAGAAAATGAAGCCAACTTGGAAGCAAGTCCAGTATCTTCTAAGATTTCTAAAATTTAACCTACAATCTTTAACTATATTAAACGAAAATCTATGGCTGAAATAGTAGCTAGCTTATGTGCTTTGGATGGATTTTCAATTTTTGGTGTTTGTAAAAGTTTATTTATAAGGGAATTTTTGAATGCTCGAGGCTTTCAGTTACCAAAGAACAAAACCAATGTTATGAAACACGTACACGATTATTATGAATTAGTAAAATTGAAAACCATAAAAATAATAAATTTGTTCAAAAAGGAGAATTCATTATTAAGTTTGACACTTGATGAATGGACAAGTTTCAAAAATCATCGGTATTTAAACATAAATGTGCATTATTTGAACTGAAGCTACGATAATCTAGGTCTTATCAGAATTTATGGCAATTGTTCAGCTGAAGTTTTAAAAAATCTGATTCTGCAAAAACTTTCCAGTTTTAAAATTAACTTAAGTGATACTTTAGCCGTAACAGCCTATGGCGCATCTGTTATAAAAAAATTTGGAAAAGAATCATCCATAATGGTCCACCAATTATGCTTAAATCTTGGCATTTAACTTGCAATTTGTGACATTATTTATAAAGAAAATAGCAAAATTCAAAACAAGCAATTCCGATGATAATTTTCTAGAGTTTTCCTCTGCAGAAGAATCTGATGAAGATTTAGACTTAGAAAACTATGATGATAACGAATTTATTCAAGTAGAAGAGGATGCTGAATTACCTGAAAATACTGAACTTATTTTGGAAGAGCAGGGAGATTTTAAGATAGCTTGAACAATGTACGCAAAATTGTGAAGTTGCTTAAGAAATCAGCCGTAAAACACTGTGTACTTCAAAAATATATTAAAAACGAGCATGAAAAAGAACTCAATCTCATGTTGGATTCTCAGACTAGGTGGAACAGTATTGCTCCAATGTTAGAACGATATCTATTGTTGAAATCCTGTATTAAAAAAGAGTTAATAAATTTAAACTGCCTGGTTAAATTATACGAAAATGAGATTGCAAAGTTGGAGGAATTGTTAAGTGTCTTAAATCTCTGTACAATTGGCGGTTGAAGCACTTGGTACACGAGATTGTAATCTTGTTACTTCAGAGGGAATTACAAAGTTTTTCTTCAATTCTGTTCGAGATTTGAAGAAGTCTTTGGCAAGTTCAATAAGTAAATCATATAAAACTATGGAGGTAGTAAAAGCTGACAAATCAAAATCTATACAAAAGGAGATCAGATTATATGCGGTAACAGGAACAATGACACACAATTTCGAATAATTAATATACAATTACACAATTTGAGCCCTCGGACATTCAATTCGAGCAACCAAAACATGCAGGCATTCATTATCTATCCCTATTGTAAATAATTCTTATTTTACATTTTATAATCTTTTGTACAAGGTTATTTGACCCTTGAGGTGCATTATGTAGGGTTTGATAATTAATAAATGTGAATGCCTGCATGTTTTGGTTACTTGAATTGAATGCCCGATGACTCAAATTGTGTCATTGTATATTAATTATTCGAAATTGTGCAAAGACATACCTTGCGGGTTATTTCACTTGAAGCAAACCATTTTTTGTTAAATTCATTAGATATGCCCCAATTTTTGGTTCTTATTTGATATTTCCACAATTTAATCCAATTTGTTCACTCTAAATTTTACTTTTTTATAACAACCATTTTTCAAATTAAATTTTTTCCTTTAAAATAATAAAATGTGTAAATTTAACATTTTGAGAGTGTTTCACATAGCGTTTTAACAGTTAAACCTTCAGCCTCTTTATTTTTAACATGTTCTTACAATACATTCCAGCGATGTGTTGATGCAGAAAAAAAGTATATATATTTTGAATTAAATTAACAAACATTACTTCTTCCAAATAGCAGTATACGGCATCATTGACTACGAAATTCAATGAATGTCCATTTCATAGGACAAAAGTGTCTCTTCGATTTAGCTCCCTAACTCTTGCTTAGACACCATTATGTATTCCCACATGTTCGCTCCATTATAATAGCCTTGTCTCCTCGTATAATTTAGAGAAATTCCTGAATTTGGTAGTTCTTTAAGTAAAATTTCCACCATACTTGCACCAGGTAGATTTTTCAAGTTCAACCAATCCAATAAAATGTTCATTGAGGAAATATTTTTATTCGATCGAAGAAATATTTTTTAGGCGTTTTAATGGATAAAATATTTTTAGACTTTTTAATTGGTAGGTGATTTGAGCCAATTTTTATCGAGAATCAAAAATACCCCCTCACTATAGTGTGACCAATCGAAAGCGTATTTTTGTCAATGAAAAAATAAAATAGTGGCCAAAAAATTGTGCGCTAAATTCAAAAAATAAAATCAAAAATAATTTTCAAAAAATGAAATGCATAATTAAGATTAATTACATCATTTCGTAATTAATCCTACCATACCCCCTTCTCTTTTTTATTATTACACAATTTCTCCAGAGTGCCACTAACTACTTACTCCTTTCTGTTTCAATAAAATACTTAAAGTAAATTAAATTTTTAGTAACTTAGTATGTTTATTAGTCTAAACTTTAATAACATGATTAAACATTTCTGGAATTTTTGTGATTTGTCACATCATTTACTATTTACATTTTTATTCCTAATTTTTCCGCCCTAGACCGGGCATTGTTGGCCTAGTAATAAATATGGTACGGATGAAAAGTAACCATCATTCTAAATGTGTGTATATTTTTTACAAAATATATGGAAGGTCGCGAGGGCCGAGGGTTGCCAACACCTCTTGCTTGCACGATTAAAATAGTCAAGTCAAATTGAAATTTCCAAGTTAATTGAATTATTCGAAAGTGTTTACAGTTTTTAATAATTTAATAATTAAATTAGATTAACTAAAAATAATTTTTAAAATTAATACAAATTAGCTACAAGTTGACTATATGAATTCGGTGAAATGTTTATTGAAACTGTCATTAGATTCAATATAATGAAAATAGAGTTTATAAACATTAATTAAACAGGATATTACATTAACAGCTTTATTGTACCCAACTTTCTTGACTGATGCCATTTAATTTTATGGAACATTTATTTAATTGTAATTATTTTTGTTGATAAATCACAACTTTCAAGTGTAATTTCGATTTAAAATTTTAAAGAAAAATATAATAATTATTTAAATTATATTAATTCCGATAATTCTGCCTAGTAGAGAAACGAATAAATTTTTAATATAATAAAGTAATTTTATATTATAAATAATAATAATAGTTTTTATTAATTTTTTTGCTTCTACTTGCAGTAAACCATTAACTAAATTTTGTTTTAATTCTATTTAGTAAACTAATTAAATAATCAGAATCAGACAAATATTATTCCTAGAGTATTACTAGAATAAATTACACGCCTGCTTTTCTATGAACTCTACAATGCCAAATTGAAATGCTTCATCCTAACATGACAATTAAATAAATAATTAAAATTGTAACTATTTTTAAATTAATGTTAATTATTAAAAAATTCGTTCGATTTTGAAATACGATTATTTTCAAAATGAAACCAAACATTTTAAAGTTTTGGAAATGAATCATAATCATAATTTAAATGACATTAATAAATTTATTATTATAATTTTAAAAAATAATAAATTTTTATAAAGTAATTTCATTTTTTAGAATTTAATTCTATCACTACAATAAAAATAAAACAATAATAATTCTTGTTTAAAATTTATTTGCTCCCAAATTTATTTCTAATCCTATTAAGTAAACTAATTAAATAATCAGACAAATAGAGTATTATTAGAATACAAATTACACAAATTATTCGTTTTAATAAAATTTGATTTTGAAATACAAATATTCTGAAAATAAAACCAAAACATTTCATAAAGTTTTCAATAGAAAAAAACTAGAAATTCTCTACAATGAAAACAAGCTGTGAATCATTTCTAGCAACATGTCAGTGAAAATTGGAATGATTGCTTCAATTTTTATTTAACAAACTGAATTATTATTTATGAAAGACAAATACGAAAATTTGTCTAGAATTTGACATTTCAAAATGTAAAATCATCACCCGAATTAATCCTGATGCAAATCACTAATCAATGGAATTTTAGAATAATTTCTGTAAATCAATGTTGATGGAATACATTAGAATCTCTCTAACAATATTCCTTGCAGCATAAATTAGATAAATTTAGTTATATAACGTAAATAGGTTTAAAGGATGTTTCGACTTTTCCAGAGTCAAATCTGGGGTTGCCATAACCTCTCACTTTGAATTTCATCAATTGTTTAATTACTTTAAATTTTTTATTTACACTAGAAACTATTTTTGGGTAATTTTTTGATTACCTGTAGAATGTTGTATGTATAATTCTTACTGATTCACGTAGCTGCAGGCATTTTTGCACACTTATAAACAGTTTACACTGATTGATTGATTGATGCACTCAATAAAATATGCAAATGTTTCTGTTATTGTTATGTGCGATTTTAATTAGTTTCTTTGTTTATGAGTAAACTGGTGAATTCACTGTGACTCATTATCAGCACCCCCCACCTCACCGTGAATTTCATTATCTCTTATGTAATAGATGAAAAATATTTCATGTCATATTTCCGCATGGAATACAAAAGTAAAAATTATTCAGTGAAAATAGGCAATTGAAATTAATAATTATTATTAATAATCTATTGATTTGAAGGTGCATTGAAAAATTTGTCATACGGGATTGAACTCAGGATAATCCAACAAGAAGACATGTACAAGTATGCGACATTGGATAAGGTGTCAATTTTCTGAGTTTGTGTGTATTCGAATTTTATAGACTTGCTTGTGTGTGGTGTGTCTATTTGACCAATTACATCGAATTTGAGATGTAATGAATCATATAATTTATGGATAGGAAGAAAATTTACACACATGATTTGTATGTACATGCATACACATACCGTGATGGCACAAAGACTACAGATTAGTTAAATACCGCTGCCAGGTCTGGAATTTTATTTGAATATTTTGTGCCAAGTGGTGAAGCGTCGTGATTCATAAAAATTTTGAATTTTATTTTAAATAAAAAAAAATCTACTAATTATGGGTGCTTATCTTTGTAAAGATGCTGAACATGCTAAACAAGCCAAACAAGAAAATAACGAAAATGCAATGCTACCGGCATCAGAAAAATTGAAATCTCAAGACAAAGATGTAGTTGTCGATGGAGAAAATCCCGATATTCCATTTGCTGATGCTACTGGAGATGAAGAGGAAAATTTTGAAACTGAAAAAAGTAATGAATCAGGTAAAGTTGTAAATGATTATAACAAATCTTCAGTCGAAATCAATGAATCTCCTGTTCTACTTACTGAAGCAATCACTGTGGATATTATCAAAAATGTTGAAAGTGCACGATCTGAAGAAGAGAAAAATGTTGCTGACCAAGCTGAGCTCGCTCGTGTGGAATTTCAATCCCCGGAAATTACCAAAGAAAACGATTTAACTATTGAAGATTCAGTTGTCGGAGCTAAAGAAACTGTAATTGAGAATATTAATGAACTGGAAGTAGAATCGATTGAGAAAGCTCATGAAAAATGTGATGGCGAGTTAGACAATCAGGAAGATGAATCAGAACCGCCTGTGGAAAGAAGCGAAATAAAAACTGAAGAAATTTTAGTATCAAAAAATGTTGAATCAGAAGAAGCAATCAATGAGGTCAGCACTGAATTCGATACAGTTGTTGAAAGCCATGATATGAAGTTAGAAGAAGAAATTATAGAACATGTTGAGAAATCTGAAGAATCAGAACAAATCAATGATGAATTTGCATTAGAAATCAATAAAGAATCACTAAATCAATTCCTTGATGTCGATGATGAAGAAGTTAAATTGGAAAATACTGAAGTTGAAGAGATTGAAAATTTCCCAAAAATTCCTTTTTCATGCGAGGATGAAGTGGAAGCAGAAGTTCTAAGTGAACACAAGGAAAACGATGAATCTAATGTCAATTTCTCAGATATCAAAGAAGATTCAATTTCAAATGCCGATGAAATGATTCTAGAACCCGAATTCATTG
The DNA here is from genome assembly GCA_022537955.1 of Schmidtea mediterranea. Taxonomy (NCBI): domain Eukaryota; kingdom Metazoa; phylum Platyhelminthes; order Tricladida; family Dugesiidae; genus Schmidtea; species Schmidtea mediterranea. Next base: position 265,836,015 of record CM039679.1, on the reverse strand, counting down.
AAAGTGAAAAAGAGTGTTCTCCTGAAATAAAGGAACTGAAAGTTTGTGATTCAAATGTTGAAGATATTGTCAGTGAAAAAGAATCTTCAGAAATTAAAGAACTTGAAGTTTGTGATTCAAATGTTGAAGATATTGTCAATGAAGTCAGTGAAAAAGAATCTTCAGAAATTAAAGAACTTGAAGTTTGTGATTCAAATGTTGAAGATATTGTCAATGAAAAAGAATCTTCAGAAAATAAAGAATTTGAAGAAGTTTGTGATTCAAATGTTGAAGATATTAATGATGAAGTAGTTGTTGAGAACCCTATAGAACTTGATCAACAAAACGTTGAAAAAGTCGACGAAAAAGTTAGTAATGATTCTTTATTGATTTCCGAAGAACATCCTGCAGTCTACGCATTTGAGAAACAAGAATTCGAAGTACCAGAATTGGGAGAAAATGAGGAATCAAGTATAGATATTGAACAGAAAGAACAAAATTTTATTCCAAATGAATCTACTCCAGAATCATTCGAAGCAACCGAACAAGAAAAAGTTGAACACGATGCAGAATCAGCATGTAATGAAGTGGAAACCGAGCCTTTTAATATTCAAAATATTGATGTAGTCGTCGGATCGACATCGAATGAAGAAATTGCTGAAATGGCAGCTAGCAAACAACTATTGGATGAAGATGAAGTCGAAAATATTGAAAATGTAACCGACGGAGAACTTTCAGAAACCAAAGTCTCTATTGATGAAAACGAACCGGTAGAAATATTGGAATCAAAAGAAGAAAGTTTGTTGAATAAATTCTCGGAAAATTCTATAGTAGAAATTGATTTATCTACTCAACACATTTCGACTAATGGCAACGTGACTTGCGACGCTCACGAGTCCGATGATCAATCACTTTCGAACGAGATTGAAATCGAAAACGGAGTTGAAGATGTGAAAGATGAAGAACTGAAAAAAATGGTATCAGACGCTGTCGATGAAATTATGGGCGACGCTAAAAGTCAGGTGCAACACATTGTTGAAAGTCCATCTTCCAAAGACAGTCCAATAAATGTTTTGGAAAGCTAATTTTCTAAAGATGTTTTTTTTTCGTATCGATATTACATTTCATTAATAAAAAAGTATTGTCATTATAATATTTATGATTTTATTGCGATTATTTTGTTTTTCGAATTTACATGTTTATGCGATGTGCTAGTTTATCGATTGAATTACTGGTAGACAATCTTCCGTTACAGAATTGCGGGCCGATGTGTGCCAAATGCTTGTTGCTTTCACATTTTGTGTGCCGCCGAAGAATTCTTTATCAGTTTTTGCATGCTGTTTAAATTGCATTTTCAGAAATCGCTAATAAAAAAACAAGCCGTTTTTGTTTTTTTTTATATTTCAAGGCGAAGGATATTTATTAATTATTCCATGAATAATATTTATCGATCTAATTCCATTTATAAGAAAAACGGGTTGATTTATACTGATTTGTTATTGAAATTACATGTAAATTATGATGGGCTTGTACGTTATTATATTAATTTAAATTGAAAGATTTTTAATAAATTTAATGAATTATTTTTGGATTTACTAAAACGAAAATTTGAATAATTATAGAACTTATTCCAATTGGTTGTTTATTATATTTAAATTTGTTTATCAATGTTAATAAATTAATCAAAATTATGGTTTCCACATTCAAACTAGATTGAGCCGTTTATGGTTCATTGGAATTTTCTATTATTATCAAAGAAATATTTCGGTTGCCTGGCAACTCGATTGTCTATAATCTCTCCTAATTTAAGTGTGTAATAATTATCTAACAGTTATGAGTTAATGAAACTATGTTACATAACTGCCTTTTATTCGGTTTTAACCAACCGTATTATGATAACATTATTGCCATGTGAGATTACATAACTCATAGAGAGCCTGATGCCAATATTAGAATAATCAATCATCGGAATTAAGAGAAATTTTAACCAATTCCATTACAACTAGAGAATTCAGTAATGTTTTGTCTAGTTAAAATAATCACTTGTACTTTGAGTTCATAAAAATCAACTACGTCAATTATGTTTGTGAACTAAGTGCCGCATCGACAATAATTCAATTTACCGTGCCAATTTAATCATGGACCTAAATATGCGTTCATTTTTAGAAAGAAAGTTCACAGTGAAAATTGATATTTTGAAAAATAAGGTCACACTTTTAATGATCCGAATTAAGGAGTTGAATTTTGATTTATTTTGTCTATTCGAGTTATTAACCGGTTACTAATGAGTGACAGAAATTTTTGCATTTTTTAATGTTGTATTTAAGTATGGTCAGGGCCGGATTTAAGCATTTGTTGGCCCTAGGCAAAGGAGCTTTTTGGGGCCCTCAAAATTAATTAGTATATTTCAAGGAAATTATGTAGATTATTTTATTTGCTAAAAGTATTTAAGAAATAATTATTTACTACCTATTTATATTTTGAAATATATTTATTAAATAATTCCGCTTAAAAATAAGATACATATGTCATGTCAAAAATATAATTTTACAAAACTTTCTTTCTAAATTTTTCTAGAGCATATTGATTAATCAATGAATCAAAATCAATAGCTTTCAATTTATCAATGTTACAAGATAATAAGGCCAAATTATTCAAAATTTTTTGACTCATCGTTGACCTCAAAAAATTTTTAATCAGCTTCAATTTTGAGAAACTTCTTTCGCCAGTGCAATTAGCAATCATTAGACACAAAAAAATTCTTAAAATTGTTTCCAAATTTGGAAAAGCAATTTCCAAATTTTTTTCTTTAATTATCTCGTAGAAACTCAAATGATTTGGATGATCATTTGGCCAATCGTTCCTGATATATTCGTGAAATTGTAGTAACTCGAAAAAAAGTGAATCGTCTATATCATCTGGATATTTTTCAACAACGTTATTCACATGTTGTTTCAAATCTTCTTGCGACAATTCAATATTTGTCAAAAAACCAAACACTTTAGAAATTTCCAAGTAACAATCAGAGCGCTGAATCAAATTATTTTCGATGTTTTCTAAAATTTTCATGAAGACGTTGTTTCGAAAGTTCTCTTTAGCACTAATTTCTGGTTCTGTGGTAGTTTGATCTTCATCTGGAAATTTCTTTTTAAATCTCTTTCTCTTGACAGTGTAGTCAGTGTTTGGTAACAATTTTTTAGCTTCAATTTTAATTTCATCAAAGCTATTTTTCAAATTTGTAATATATGAAGCTAGAGATGCATATAACGAAGAACAAACGTCTAATGTGACTTTAGGACTTTGCAAATTTTTTGAAACTGCATTCATTCTCTCTAGAACCTGATCCCAAAATATAACGAGAAGTGCGAATTCAAACTCCTCCATTTTATTCAATAAATTATTTGCTTCATTTCTAGTGTTTCCATAAAAATTTGCATCTTCAATGATGGCATTTAGTGCTTCCATTACATTTTCATAGTTTTCGTGAATAACCTTAACTGACTCAGAACGAGCACTCCATCTAGTCTTTGATAACGATTTTACCGTTCTATTTGAAAATTCAACTAACTTGTTCCATCTCTCAGTAGAGGATGAAAAAAAATTGTAAACTTCCTGAATTAATCCGAAAAAATTGATTGATTCTATGTAACAGTCCGCACCTGAATTTCCAACCAAGTTCAAAGAATGAGCACTGCACGGTAAAAAAATTGCTTTATCATTTTTTTCAAGAACTTTTGCCCTCATTCCTTTGTATTTTCCGGCCATATTCATAGCGTTGTCATACGATTGTGATCGGCAATCTTGAAAATTTAACCCAATATCCTTTTCAAAAAATTCCAATGAAATGTCAGCTAAATATTCTCCAGTGTGATTCTCTATCTCAATAAAGTTTAAGAATCGCTCGATTGGTTTAAAATTGATTTGATCAACGTATCTGATAATCATGCACAATTGATCTTTGTGTGATATATCAGGGGTGGAATCCACAGACATTCCAAAATATTTTGATTGTTTGATGTCATCAGAAATCGACTTCAATACTGTTTTTGCCATCAGATCGAGCAATTCCTCAAAAATTGTTTTTGAGAGATAAGAAGTTTTTCCAGATCCTGGATTACCAAACTTTCTAATGTGCTCTGCTAAAAATGGATCAAATTTTGCAATAAGTTCCAAGAGTCCAATGAAATTGCCACTTCCTTCCATTCCAAAAATTTATTTGATCCTCGAAATGGTAAATTTCGTTCAACAATGGTGCAAATAACAGCTACAACTCGTTCTAAGACTTTTCTCCAGTAAATCCTTTCTTGTTGTATTTCTTTTTGCAATTGATCCGACACAGAATAGTTACTTTTTCTAGTTAAATATGTAACTAAAGCATTACGATGTTCTGAAGAGTTTTGATGGCTTTTGATTGAGGAACCAGCATTTTTCCAATCTCGCAGGCCATTGGTTGCTAAATTGAAATTTGAAGCAGTGAGTAATTTGCAAACAAAACAAAAAACATTTCCAATTTTAGGCGAATATACAAGCCATTCGCGAGTGTACTTTTCTCCATTTGTTTTTTATCAAAGAATAAAGTCTTAGAGCAATATCGAACAGTATTGTCATTATAGAGCTGTTTGGAAGAATGAAAGTTTTCTGTTGAATGTTGGCAACTTTCAGGGCCCTTCTCAATCCAGTACAAAGTGTCTTCAGAAGACAATTCTCCCCATAATCCTACGTCATTCTCACGATTTGCATTTGGAGATGATTCAATCAGGGATTCCACTAAATTTTCATTATTAATGTTATCTACCAGCTCCAAATTATTTTCGAAATCATTAAAAACTTGATTTGAACTTCCAGTGAAAATAGGTTGATTTGAAGTACTGGAAGAGACCTCTATTTGGTCGCTTTGGTGCCGATCTTCTTGTGCTACAAATTCACTTTCGGTTGCAGAATCTTTAGTGAAAAAACAATCTAGCTTAGGAATTTTCTTAATTTCTTTTTCTCTCTCTGCTTTTTTCTTCCTTTTAAACGCTCCGCTTGCGTAGTTTCGTTTCATTCTATCTTAAATTTAATTATAGTATTTTTTAATTAAATTGATTAAATAATTTTAATATTTTTATACTATACCTAGATCTTAACAATTAATCAATTAAAAAAAAGCCTCACTTCGTCCTAAAATTGCTTTATTTTAAATTTTTTATTTTTAAGCCGATTTCGTTTGAAATAATTTTTTTCTTTTGTGTATAAAATTTTTACCAACACTCCAAAAAAATATGTTTCTACACAATAACAATTCGATTCCCGCCTTCGCAAATTTCAACCGACAAACTCCACTAATGATAACCCCCTTGGAGGTTGCGGAAATAAAGAAAAAATATTTTTTCAACTATAACAACTTTTAAAATTATTGGGGCCCCAAATTGTTAGTATTTTAGAAAATTTCCTTAAATAAAAACATACGTACAATGTTTTTTTAATTCTTTATATAATACATGTATTTTATACTGTATTTTAATTTTTTTATATTTTAGTATATAAAAAATCCATTAAAAAAAAAATTTTTTTTTGTGGCCCCTTAGATGATTTCGATTTTGGGCCCCAAAAACTGCGGGGCCCCTAGGCAGTGCCTAGTCTGCCTATAGGTAAATCCAGGCCTGAGTATGGTACACAGGCACGTTGTTTCAACATATTCTTCGTATCAAACGTGATAAGTGCCAAGTTAACTGAGAATTATTTGTTTGTATAAATATGTAAAAAGTGGAATAAATAACATCAAACATTGGTCAGTTTAAGCTCTGCCAATTGCTGGTAATATGTTGGGTCCTGAAGGTATCTGATAACTCAAAATCCGAAAAAACATGTTATCATTATTTTTTGGGTTGATATAAAATGAGGGAAATCAAATAAGGGCACGGAAAAATCAAAAATGAACAAAAGAGCAAAAATTAATTAAAAATTTATAAAAACTGAAAATTATTAATGATCGGGTGACACGTTTATGGCTCAACATCATATCTGAGGACGAACTCAAATATAATAATAGAGATTTAGTGAGAGGTGCCCATGGAATATTATAGGCAAAAACATACTAATTAAAATTAATAAAACCCGAGCTGATAGGAAATTAAAGCAGTAAAAACAACCAAAGACGCATAGAGGGCTGACCTGCTCAGAGAGCCCCGTAAGTGAATAGAATAATTAATTTGATTAAGATAAAGTACCTCATGATTGTTTGAAAAACAATTTACCTAATTTTAAAAGCAATTAGACTCAAATTTTGGAAATAATTTGTTTAAGAACAATTAAAATGTTTTTCAAGAAAGCAGTATAAAAAAAGTGGTGGAGATGAAAGAAATTCCCAGTTGGTCGAAGAAAAGTAAGTCGAAAGAATCATTAGGGAAAAGCTAGCGGAGGTCAGTAAAACCAAATAATTAAACTTTGAGTATAAATTTAAATAAACCCAAGGTTCCAGATATGGCGGTTTTCAGTGGCGTACATAGAGTAAATGGCGCCTATGGCAAACACCGATCTTGCGCCCCTCTCCGGCGATAGGTTACTTACGTTTAATTTTCTAAAAAATACTTTATAATTGGATTAAAAAATCACGCGCGGTAAATCTATTAACACTTTATTACAAACTTATCTTTCTTGAGTAGGTAGATGTGTCCCACCTGGCCCACTTTTTGGCATCCCCTCACCTCTTCATAAAAAAAATTACATTAACAGCAATTATAAAAATAATGAATAAGAACAAAAACGTATGTACGTATACATTTATTAGTTCAATGAACAGTTGGATGAGTTGTTGGATGTGCAATTGGATGAACTGTTAGATGAGCTGTTGGATGAGCGGTTGGATATGCTGTTGGATGTGCTGTCTGGTGATCTGGTTGACATGTTGTGAATGCGCGATTTGATAAACTGTTAGATATTTTGTTGGGTGAGCGGTTGGATGTGCTGTTTAATAAATATGTGAGAAAATATTCTGTTTATTCATTACCATTTTCTATCATATAATGACCGTATGCCAGACTTACATTCTTTTCTACCCAAACCCTTTTATATTATCTTTGTTTGTTAGTGCAACCTTTGAAGTTTTAAAACTAAAGAGTTGGTGATTGTTTGTACCAATTCGAAATTGAGGCACTGAAAAGGTGGAGTTTTTCTCGTAACAATCTTTGTATGATTTATGTGTTAACTCTGTATCTTTTAATGTTACTCCCTTAGCTTTTAGGTTTTTCGATTTTTCTAACAAGCTGTAGCATTTTGGTCTAAGGAATATCCACTCATCGTAACCTTCTACTTTACTTTCATCCTTGAATTTACCGATGACCGAATCTAACTTTTTAGAGTAAAGTGGGTGATTAGACGGATAATTAGAGCTATCCAAAAGATCGTCAATCACCATTTCAGACAAAAAGAATATCCAATTTATAATTTTTAATCCCAAGAAGAAATAGTCTGTATCACCAGCAACTATATTAATCTCACAGTTTAACTGATGTCGATATTTTTCCAAGTCATTATACTGAAGCTCATACATTCTAAGTTTAGACAAGACAAGGACCGATTGTCCTATATAACTCGGTCGATCTAAACATACTGAGTCAGGATTTAACAAAGCAGCAATTAAATCATCAGCAATTTTGATACTTCTTTGAAAAGTTGGTTTGGAAGCATATGTTATCATCTTCTTTTCTGTATTACACAATCTTAAATTCATTCTCTTTTTTGAATTTTCGACAGTTTTACCGTACAAACTATTATTTAATAACTTATAATAATTTTTATCTAGTGTATTTATACTTTTTGCTCTTAGCTCTGTATTGGTATCAATGTAGTTTTTAAAAATAGAAGACTGTTTGAATCTTACAGCTGTATTTACATGTGTGACCTTTACACCAAGAATCAAGTACAACTTCAACAACCTCCAATGAATAACATAATTCTTTTTACTGTAATGAGTCAACAAAAACTTTTTTACTTTAGACCCCACAGGTTTCTTTTTTTCGGCAGCAATAGGAAAATAATTCAATTTATCGTGAAGATTAGAAGGAATTTCAATATTCACTTCAAGAGTATACCCATAAGACAACGACTCAAGGTTCAAAGACAAACATTCAGATAATATATTCTCAAAACTATCAAGTATCCAACTAAACTCTCCACAAAGTTAAGGTTGACTTAAAGCCCAACCGTATAAATTATTAATATCAATATAAAGTAAATCAGTGTTTTCATCAGTTTTAACATAGTGTTTATTAACAAAAGTAAGACCACAACGAATACCATCTTCATAAAAATTATAAATTTCCATGTCTTGCAACAGTTCAATTGGTTTATCTAAATTTATTAACGCAGAACTCCAAGACATTCCAGGAATGCCGAAATAATACAAAGGCTCTAATCTATTATAAGTTATAGATTTCGACTGAAATTGTTGGAAAAAGTCAGCCAAAAGAAAGCAATCGAGTTTCAAGTATATCATCATATAGTCAAGCATATTCACACATTTAGTTTCAGTCTAAATTAATTGATCTTTCTCGTATTCAACTTCACTCACTCCTTCCCAGATTTGAGGCAATTCATAAGTAATTTCAATGACCTTTAAACTAGTGGCAAAGTTGTAAGGAAAAATACCTTTTTCATTAACAATGGTACCAGTAAAAACAGATCTCGTTAAAGGTAAACTAGACAAAGTTTTCACAGCCTTAGCTAATGAGTCATTACCAAACTGGTAAGAGTCGATAAAACGTATTCTAAGCTTATCAACATATACCATAAGAGATAAGAATTTTTCCCTACTAATTGGAATACATGAGAGGTTCCAATTGGAAATTGATTTATTCCATACTTAAAGATATGATGTAAGTCATACCCCCGTAAATTATGACTTAGCAAATGTTTTGGAAAATAAATGTCATCTTTTGTAAAATAGATTCAAAATCTGCATAGATAACGAACGGAGGTGTTATCGTTTTTGACCAGTTTTTGAACTCCAAATATTTATCTTTATCTTTTGGTAATGTATATAGTGTAGTACCCAACTGATTTTTCTTATATAATTCTTGATATTTTTCAAATGCTTTTGGCTTACGAAATCCATTTAAAAAATTTTCACACCATTTACAACGAATTCGAACATTACAATCATTGTTTTTGTGACAATTCATCAAAGATTGTAGATATTTTTCACCCTCCTTTATCAATAATAAATAAATTGGATCCACTCCAGTTACTTTTGTTCAGTGTATTATATTTAAATATGGATGCTTCATTACAAGTTCTTGTCATTATTATAAATCATTAAATTAATTGCTAAACCTGGATTTTTCTTCTCAAAAGCTGGAATATCACACAGTTTCATTGGCATATCATTTGGGTCGTATACCAACTCATACGGTATATATTTTGTTGGTCTATCTCTATGTTTCTTGATTTTATTAGATTTCAATACAGCCAAAACACTATATATGAAACATAAATTATCAGTATTTTGTACGTTAACTATTGCCTTTTTACCTATAAGAGCTTTAGGAGTGGGAATATAACTATGTCCAGATACCCTAGATATATTCGAAACTTTGTTTATCTTGAAATTTACTGCTATTATTCGGTTTATTTTCCAACTACTTCCTAATTCTGTTCGTTCAACAATCTTTTCATTTATTTTTTATACCCTCATCAAGAAAAATCGTAGTTACTGAAGCAGCGCGATTTGATATACTAACTACTTTGAGTTCCCCATCTTTTTCAAATTCTACTTGGACTCCAAATTGAACTTTTGAATGTTTCATTTCATTTCATTTCATTTCATTTAATGTAATTTTTAATTTTTCTAAAAGAGAAGATGGAAGAAATATTTCCTTAATATTATATCTTCCGATATTCACTTTTATAATTCGATGTGAGCGTAGTAAATCATATTCAATTTCTGGTTCAATAATAATGTCATTTAACCCTAGTCCAATTTGTAAATCATCTTTAATAAATATTTTTTTCAAGTATTTCAGATTTAATGGTGCTTTTTCATTTCAAACTTCGTTTAAACAATGATTTTTTATCTGTATAAAATTGAGTCAAGTGATTTTTATGGTCATTATAAAATTTAAGGTACGGGTCAAAGGTTTGAGTCTGGCATACAGGACATATATAATTATTATTCACTTGATAATATAGATTCATTTTATTGTGGCAGTTGTCATCATGACATGTAGATTGACAATACTTTGGATAAAGATTACCTGAAACATGAAAAAGTTAAATAATTCTGATTATAATAACTAAAAATTCACATTTAACATTCACAGTAGAGATTTTTTCAAGTTCGTCATAATTTGTTTCATAAAATATTCTATCATTTGTGTTTTCAATATCAATATTTAAATCATCTAAATTAAAAATAATTAATAATTTAAATAAAAGTAAAAAATTACCATTTTTATATTCATTTCTTTCACTACTCGATCTTGAATCTTGAATATTAAAAGTATCTAACAGTTAATAATTTAAAAATCATTAAAAATTATCAAAAGATTACTTGTATAATATTTATCAATATGCAAATTGTCTTGAAGGATTGTCCTCTTTGACAATACTAAAAAAAAGGTTAATAGTTAGTTATATTATACATACACGTACTTTTGGCAACTATACTACTTTTCGATTCGAATTGTCTAAGGTGATGCCCGTGTTGTTGTAAAAACATTGACCATCTACCAGATGTTATGGTGAGACATTCTGGACACACATAACCAGGAAAACCAACATCATTTATCTTGAAATATGATGATGTAACAAGTTCACAGAAGTGAACATCTTCGTGACTGATAGCTACGCAAAATTTATATGTATAGCAATAATTCACTAAAAACAAATAGAAATTAAATATACATAAAAAGTAAACTTACTTATGATAATATTTTAATAATAATTTAATTAATAATTGATTGTTTATACCTCAAAATCATTCGTTTATATTAATTAAAATCTAATGTTTATACTAAAAATTACATCACATTTGAAATTTTTAATCAATTTAAATTGAATAAATTATAAATATGATGTTTGAAAATCAAATTTAATAACATAGGTTGCTATAGTTACATGAAAATCATTAATATCAAGAATGAGTAAAGTACAAAATGAAAAATACTTATTGATTTATATCACATCGATTAATTTTTCAAAAAAAAATATATATTTATTCAATAAATTATTAGTTGATTCCTCACAGAGAAATAAAATATAACTAATAGGTTTGAAAACCAAATTTTTAAAATGAAATTTAATAACACAGGTTGCTATAGTTACATGGAAAAGATTAATATCAAGATAAATCAATGATATATGATGGTCACATCAGGAAATTAACTTTTTAATAAATTATTTTGAGTAAAATACAAAATGAAAATACTTATTGATTTATTTCTCATCGATTAATTTTTCAAAAATACATACTTATGCAATAAGTTATTTGTTGATTCCCTACAAAGAAATAAATTGAATAACATGTAACTAAGATATTTGAAAACTAAATTTTTAAAATCAAATTTAATAACATAGGTTGCTATAGTTACGTGGAAAAGATTCCTATCAAGTTAAATCAATAAAATATGATATCAGAAAAGTTATTATTATAAATTAGTTTGAGTAAAATACAAATTGAAAAATATAATTATTGTCTATTAATTTTGTGTAAAGAATTTATAATTTATATTTAATTAAGTATTATATTAATAATTTGTGTCACCACTAAAAATTAATTGATAAAATAAATTGATATTTACTTTGAAAAATAAAAATAATTAAAAATTGTGTTACAAAGAAGCTAAAAGTCAAATAAACAATTATCATTTTGAAGTTTGATTACTATATTTGATTTTTCAATTTATAATGAAAATAATTTTGAATAAATACCTTATTTCAAAATAATTTTATTATTCTCAGAATAAAATTCGAAAGTACAAGTACTAATGTAAATATATTATTTACGTAATTGCTTATAAATTTTTTTTATTTGAGAAAGTTCTTCATTGACAATAAAATAAGATGAATTCAACTGATTGAAATAAATAAATCACTTATGTACAACTACGAGAATTCTAATTTTCAATCATACAATAATTATTTTAATTGTAAATTTTAGGTAATTTTATTAAGAATCTTAACAGAATTATTTAAGTTAAACACTGGTTCATTGTGTAAAATTATGTTTACATGAAAATGTTTGTTTAATTTTAATCTGATACATTCTTTCACGATGTCAATCAAATTTCTTAATTTTGCCCTATAATTCATGTATTTGTTCACTTAATGGCTCCAATAAATAATAATAATTTACGACTTAAATAAATTAGATTTATATTTGCTGACTCCATATCTATTACCTAATTTTTAATACTTAAAACTCTGATAAAAATCTTAAATTTAGAAGTCATTGATTTAATTTCATTTTCAAAAGTTATTATTTAATTGTCAAGACCTTAAAAATCTACTTTAAAATAAAATTTCCAGTGTTAAACGTCTGTCAAATTTTAATAAATCTGTTCTAAAATAAAATTATACGAAGAGCTATTTTTAATTTTAAAAATAAATCGTTATTTACAAATTATCAAAAATTTCAACTTAAAACATTTAATTTATAGTTCACAAAATATTTCTCAATCACTTCTTAGAATAAGTTCCAAAGTTTTCTATTAAAAACAATGTTACAATCAAATTGTTCGTTGGATTATTATTATTTAACAAGTCAGTTAATTTCTGGCTCCTCGTGGTTCGTTGTATTAAATAAAGGTACAAACAGGATGAAATTTATTGATTTTCAACACAAAACCTAATTTATTTACAGTTTTTTCTCGTTAACTAATTTTTTGATGGGTGAATGTAACCCAGAGAGAAATTGCTTTTTCCGAACTCAAATATTTTTATTTAATATGTATGTAATTTAATTTTTATTATGACCAACCTTTAGATTGATTGTTATTTGACTGGTAGTCGTTAACGTTTCTTTGGCGCAATGACAATTAGCTTTTACATAGCTCAATTTTTATATCATCTCGAAAAAAAATATTTCAATTAGTTTACACCAATGATCCCAAAGTTCTTATGTAATCAATTCCAAAATAAAACAATTGTTTGGCATCGTACTCGACACTTATCGAAAATTTAAATAAATTCATTTTAATATTTTCCTGGGCTTCCCATACAACTCGATTGTCTACATGCCTCAGATTCCACATTCATCTAAATAAATTAATTTTAATTAGAGAGTTTTTTCGATTTTAGCTTTCTCTAGGGTCCCACGCTAAATTTTTATTATTATATCGGTGTAAGTCTCAAGATTTATTGTTCAATCATATACGTTTTCCCTGGAAATAATTTTATATCTTGATTAAGTTTTATTAATTTTGCAATTCTATTATGTTTTTATTTTGTTTTTCACTGATTTTACTAGTTTTATTGTTTCTTTTATTGATTTCATTTCGAATTATGTCAAGCCCTAATACTTATATATAAGTTGAATTTTTGTTAGATTATTCAAATTTTAAAATGTATTGCTTAAATTAATTCAAATTTCGCATTTGACCGACTTTAGTTTTTAAAATTTAATTTAAAATTTATTCAATGTAAATTTATTTCTTAAAAACTTTCTTTCATTTTTATCTTTTCATAATTTAGTTACAAAAAAATACATTTAAATTTCAAAGAAAATAAATATATAGATATAAAATAAACTGGTGAGTAGGTAGTTAGGAGCACACTGCGCCCACACACCATAAGGGAGGGAGGAAGGGGGTTTCAAGTGCCAAAAATTTCAAAAAAAAATCGCGCCAAAAATTATTATTAAAAAATTTAACAAATTTTCAAAAAAATTAGAGCCAAAAATTTTATTTAAAAAAGTGCGCCAAAAAATATTTGAAAAATAATTTCAAAAAAATTTATCAAAAAAATGTGCGCACACAAAATTAATTATCTTGATAATTCGAGATTAAATTACATCATTGCGTAATTTAATCAGTCGCAAACCGCCCCTTATTATTATTATGCAATGGTGTGTGGGCGCAGTGTGCTACTACCGTCTTATTCCAAAACAATATTAATCCGGCAATTTCTATTTTTCCAATTTACCGCGAACTCTTACCGCTATTCTTACCTAATTGTTATTTATATGGTTCTGGAATTTATTTACAAAATATTTACACGACCAACATTTTTGTGGTTTCCCATTTTCTAATCGCTTTAACCCTCGTGATTTCCACCTTTTTCCAATTTTATTTATTCATTTTTATATTTTTATTCGTAGCTCTACAGTTTTTGCAGAATATTTACATTTTGATTTAAATTATTTACATAAAATACCCATTATTTTTTTTTATTTATGGTTTCTTGTTTTCCGGGTTTTTCCTTTACAATTATTGACAATTTTATTTTGTCTCTACTTTCCTGTTGAATTGTTTCCATTGAAATTTTTATGTATTTAATATTTTATTTTATTTGCATGTATTAATAGTTTTCTCTCTTATTCCAATACTCGTCGTTGTTGGCTTTCTAAACTGTTGTTTTGCTCATTCCTATTTTCATCATATTTTACATTCTCTATTTTGCCTTATCCCTTCATTTTTGATCAACTATGCTCATGTATTTTCTAAGGTTATCTGTTATTGTTTTATCTATTATGATTTTGTTATCTATTATTCTCTTTTGCAAGTTTATTTCATATTATTAGAACCTCTAAGATACCTTATATCCTTCTTAATTTATTTATAACGATACTATCTAATTTTCGTGGATCTCCAGTAAATTATTGTTAATTTCGTGAAATTTTCTACTTTTCTTTTATTGATTTTTCTCCATATTTTGCCAGAAATCTTGACGGTGTTCCTGTCCTCGTATCACTCACATTCTGGTTACTCTTAAGTGAATTCATGTTTTACCGTTTCTAAAAATTCATACTCTGTGTTTCTATTTTCCATGTAGACAAACCGGTCATTTTTCAAAGTTTCTGTCAATATTTTTTAGTTGTTATCTCTCCGCGTTTCAGTGAAATCCGTCCCAACATTTATTGTTTTTGATCATTTTTAGTTTCCTTCTAGAATCGTCATTCATGCTCTGTTGAGTGTGCTCCTGAGATTATTGATAGTTTCTTAATTTTCCATGACGTTTGTTTTCCGTTGCACAATAATCATTAAACCTCAGCTTCGAGTGATGAAACAAAGTTTTTCGCTTCTTATTTTGCACTGATCTTTTCTCTCTGTATTTCTTTCACTCGTTAGTTTGCTTTCCATGTAGATAAGTTGGTCGTTTTCATTGTTTTTGTTTTATTTCCTTCTATTTATTTCCTCTTGTAATTGTCTGAAATACTGTCTCGGCGGTTACTGTCAAATGTGTTGCTTCTTCCGTTTGTTAGCCACTAAGTCGTTTTAAATCTTTCTGTTGATGTTTTTACGAATTATTAGTAGTCCAATGTAGTCCTAACGTTTTCTCGCTTGTTATTGTTTCTAACAGAAATCATGTATATTGTACACTTTATTCATTGCTGAGTTCCAAACTTTGTACTTGGTGGTCGAGTCATTTGTTTCATTTCGATTTGTAGACAATTCCATCATTTTCCATAGTTTTCAGCTAATCTCTCTTTTCTTATTTCCCCCAGATTTGTATGTTGTGGCCGAGCCATTTGTTTCACCACCATATTCTCATGCTTTGTAGAGATATCCATATTTTTTCCCCATTCTTTCCCTTTTCTCATTGTTGTCTCTATGGAGTTCGGTAAAATGTTGTACCGACATTTTCTGTTTGATAAAATAGTCCTGTATCCTGTCCTCCCTCGTTCACTTGCACAAAAAATCATTTTAATCCCGACTGAGCCCCCAAATTTGTACTTGGTGGGCTAGTCATTTGCTTCATTAACATATTTTCTTATTTTGTAGTCAAGTTGATCGTTTTTCATCGTTCTTTATTAAGCTCCATTCCTTTTCACATGTCATCTCTCCGGGGTTCGGCAAAATGTCGTCCCCACCTTTTCTGTTTTATAACTCGATTTTTGCATCTTGTGTTCTTTTGGTTGTTTGATTAGAAAAATCATTTTATCCCGGCTGAGCCCCCAAATTTATATGGTGGGTTTCTGGGTGTTGAGATTTTGAAACTATATGGTTGTTACCCAGGCAACCCCATACAAATATTTTCGCTTACCACTTGGGACCCGTTGCTAAGCAACGTTGGAACTGTTACTAATGCTTTAATTGACCGAACGATCTATGGGTCCAACGTGCTGCCGATAGAAGGCCTGTGCTCGATTTCGCTGTTTAGGTCCCATTCTTCTCTTATTTCTTTCAAATGTTAATCTATACCGCTATATCATTCATTGTTATGTCCATTCCCATAGTCTATCTTATCATTGCTCGTATTATCGATTTTTACCATGGCCTGTACACTCTTTATTATGTTAAATATCCTCACAGTATCTCTCTTACCCTTATCCCTATTATAACTACTATGTCACTATTATATGCATTTTTCTAATTCATTGTCACTGCTATTACTATTATTATTATTCTTATTACTACCATTACTATTATATTTATATGTACTATTATTATTATTATTATTATTATTATTATTATTATTATTATTATTATTATTATTATTATTATTATTATTATTATTATTATTATTATTATTATTATTATTATTATTATTATTATTATTATTATTATTATTATTATTATTATTATTATTATTATTATTATTATTATTATTATTATTATTATTATTATTATTATTATTATTATTATTATTATTATTATTATTATTATTATTATTACTATAATTATTGTATTATTATATCCTTACTATTATCATTATTATTATCAAATTTTTTTTTAAGGATTCGTCCTTATTCCTCAGCTTTGTGAAAATATTTTACTTATATAACAATTTAGTCGTACTCCATCCTTATTTTACAGTTTCGGATAAAGTATTTCTGTTATTTCGAAAATTTTGAGCCGCATTCCACTTTTATTTTACTATTTTCGATAAGTATTTTAATTAATTCGGAAAATTTGAGCAGCGTTCCGCCCTTATTTTACAGTTTTATAATAAATATTTTAATGATTTCCGAAAATTTGCGCAGCGTTCCGCCCATATTTTCAATCTCAACTCAAAGAAAATTTGGTTTAATTCTTACATATTATTTAAATTATTCCCTTTCGGATTAATCTTTTTCCGATAGCTATTCATTTTAACTGTTTCAACGATTTCGCAATTTTCCCCGCTACCCTTTTCTTTTATTTGTCCTTATGATCTATTTGTGTTTACATTGTATTTAATGAGTGCCCACTGAACTATTCGGAGTTAGTGATTTTGAGCCGATGGTTGTTTAAAATTTTATGCCGATTTTATCGAAGTTGAGTGCGTGAAAGTTGAGCCAAAAGACCCACTCTCGAGCTACCCTCTTTTGTTATTTAGTTCAATGATTTGACGTTCGAGCCAGTCGTTACGCACGGCGAGGTCTCTCACGGGCACTAGCTATTGGCGGATGAACCGCACTTATACCGCTCGATAGTTATGTGTGATTTTACTAACTTGCAATTTGTTTTGACTGTGGGCGGAAAATAATAAATAAATGTTACCATATAAATTAGGTAAAAGCTTCGATGCATAAAATTGTTTATTTGGAATTTCACATAGTAATCGGAAGTTCATTTGCAATAAACATTGTTCACTCGCTTCATCACAAGTCATTTAATCAATAAATTAATATTCTCGAACTCATATAATTGCTTATAACTCATGCTCACTTCGATAGTTTTTGATAATTCCTGCTAATAATAGTTCGAGATTGTTCCGGACGCTTCTGATATAATACTGTTTTTTCTGATAAAAAACGTAAGAGTTTTTTACGAGAAAAAGTGATCCCTCACAAGTGTTAAATTCTGCAAAAATGAATTGGTATATATACCTGTTTTGTGACCCTAACCTTGCGTGCTAATTTTAGTGCGATAAAACAAAATTTGACCTTGAAATTATTTGTGCTATCTAACTTTAATTTTTATTATTCTCTTAATTTAATTTGACAATTTATTTCTTTAATTTTTAATTGAATTTTTTCCAACCAAAAATATTTTATTTTAATTCAATCTTATTCATTAATTTTTTGCTTTTACATAAATTGCCATTTTTCGGCCAAATCTTTGTGTTATTCTGTTATTTTTATGTTAATTTCGTGTCGATCTTGGTGCATTTTGTTATTATTTTAATTTATTTTAATGTTTTTGATTTTATATTTTAATTATATCTTTCTCACATTTTAAGGTAGTTTATTTGATGTTTTGTGGGTCTAATTTTAAATCTACATGTTGTATTTGCGTGCTATTTTCAATTCATTTAAACAAAATTCAGCCCTGGTTCAACAATAGTAATCCAACATTATTTAAGTTTTATTTCCTTTTATAGAGCAATTTTAGTAAAGTCACTAATTTTTATAATATTGATAAATTTTTATTTTAAATTTCGTTACCAAAGGGGTCGCTTACAGTCGTAGTTACGAGTACATTCAGTTAACTTTAACAGTTTACGATGTGAATAGGAGTATTCAGCCAACTAAATTGTCATCGTGACAAAATAAACAAATAAGGTGATTAGAACGTGCTAGACCAGGGGTCAGCAACCGGCGGCTCAGGAGCCGCACGAGGCTCTTTAGTAAGATTATTGCGTCTCCGATCATTATTTAAAACATTTTAAATGTAAATTTTTAACTGAAATCCCGAGATAATTAAAATGATTCACCTTTAATAAATATATTTTAATGTAGTTTAAATACCTATGCAATAATTCCGAAATATTTTAAATTAAAAGTGTTAGATGCTGTGAAAACATTCATTTAATTCAAAATTTGCATTTATTCAAAGTTCAAAATTCATTCAAATAAAAATTATATCTTTCATATTTTCGAAAATTTAAACAAAATTAACAACGGGATTTAATTTTTTTTTATTTAATAATTATAATTATTTAAATTTTATTTTATTTAGTAATTAATTAATTAAAATTTTATATTATTTACATATTATTTTATGTTATATTTTAATAATTAATATTTAATAATTAATATCATAATTTATAATCAGATATTTAAAATATTTTAATCTAATTTATCAAAAGTTAATCTAAATCTTATTTTTAATTTTAATCATTTTAAAATTAATTTTATGTCCGTTGATAATTATGCTTATCAATTTTATAAGAAATTAATATAAGCCATAGGGATTATAAAATGGCCACAAGTAAAAAGGAAAGAGTCATAAATGACGAAAATCGAGAATTTAACGTTGATTGGACATATAGATTCGCATTTGTCCGTAATTCAGAAGAATTAACATCATGCCTAATTTGTCAAGAAAAACTTTCTAATAACAAAAAAATCAAATGTCGAGAGATATTTTATTAACAAGCAAAAAAAATTTTCGCAAAATTATTCAGAAAGAGAATATAAGAAAAAGGTAGTTGTAGAACTCCAGACAAAGATGCATCAATCAACATCTACATTTAACAAATGAATTTACTTTTCAAATACCACAACGCCAATTAGTTTTAAAATTTGCTAATAAAGTTGTGAAACGCGGAAAGCCGTTTACAGATGGGGAATATTTGAAAAAATGTTTTATGAAAATCTCGGAGGAACTTTTCCATAATTTTAAAAATAAGAATGAAATCATAAAAATGATTCAAAATGTGCCGACTTCTGCTAAAAAAACTCTGGATAGAATCAGTAAAATGGCATAAAACGTTTTGTTTCAACAATTTAATGATATTAAATCACTTGAAACATTTTCTATTGCTATAAATGAGTTATGTGATATAAATAATCTAAATGCCCAAATATATCTGAACGGAAGATATGTATCATTTTATGGGCCCAAAGAAGAAATGCTAGCTTTGTTGTCGCTCAAAGGACAAACCCCTGGTACAGATATAGAATTTGCTGTTATGAACTATTTGAAAGAAAAGTAAATTGATTGTAATAAATTGGTTTCTATTGCTACAGATGGAGCACCAAATATGAAGGAAAAACACAAAAGGCTAAAAATAAAAAAAATTGTAAATGGCTCTTTATAAGAAAAAAATAATTTTTTTTGTGGTTTTGGCTTTTTTTCTTTAAAGGGTTGCCGACCCCTCTGCTAGACTATCTTTTGGGTTTTATGCATATAATTTGATTTATTTTAATAGATGTATTAAACAAATTTTATTATTGAATAATATTAATATTTTAGTAACAAAGATATTGTAATACAAGTGCGTCTTTAACAAAGACATGTACAGTTCAAAAGCATGATTAGCAATATTATGTATAGTAAAAGTATATGACTATCAAAGATGAATAATAATAACTAAAATGCAAAAAAAATCATACATAAATTAGAGGAAAAATTCTAATCATTATAATAATTGTAATAATAATAGCTGAGAAAAATAAGGTTCATATCAGTTTATAGTTACAAAAAATAGGTTATTTTCAATAGAATAACTTTATATGCATCTTTTTATATACTGTACATTTTTCTAGATTCTAAGACGTGTTAGTGTACTGAGAACCTTTATTACCACCGATTATCAACTTTTACCAAAACCACATGTCTCTCCATTTCTAGGGTTCAATTTCCCTCGAACACCATATAATTTACGGATCACCATCATACACCCATGGATTAATCCATGTTAGTAATGTGTATGATAGCCGAATGCTATTCGAGCAGGTGAGCACTGTTGCCAATACTACCCCTCGAATAACCTTCGGTTCAGGTTCAAAGCGGTCACTAGAAGGTCTTACGCGTTATTCCGTGTTCCTTTGATACCGAAATATACCTGGTTCCTTAAGTTTAAGTAATGAACTTGATTGGGGAGGTATCGAATATAAATGATACTAAGCAAATTATAAATTTGAATTGCAGGCTATAGTGTTATAGATAAATTAGACTAGTAGTTTAATAGAAAGTAATTTAATACAAAAAGAAAATTTATATATTGACTTCTTTAATTCTACTATTACGATTTATTCGCCTCTTATTCCTACAATTACATCAAAGTTGAAATTTACAATATTTAATTTATGAAATAAATTATTACACAATACATTTTATTTCTAAACTAAAGAAAAACAACAGAAAAATTCCTAAGATGTCATCATATAAAACCACGGAGATTGAACAAAATGTCCTAGTCTAACAGAGATGCATGATTATTCGTCACCGTTAATATAAATTCTTTTATTTGAATTTAACCAAATTTAATTATCTTTTAGTTTACTGTTTAGTTTGTTGGCATTGTTCATGGGTTGTTGCTAACCCAAAATCACTAATTTTCGGACTGATTTTCTCATTCAATAAAATATTGGCAGGTTTGATGTCTCTGTGAACAATTCATTGCTCATGATGCAGGGGACGAATAATTCATTCCCATACGGACAGACAACGACGCTTGAGACATCGCGAGGTCGGATTTGGTACTGGTTGCCTGGTTCCTCGCTCTTGTGCAATCGTTGGCTCAACCATCGAAATAATGAGCAGTGATGAGTGTCCACTTGGCGGGTAAACTTCTCCAATTGTTTCATTGGAAGCGGTGGCTATGTTGATGTGCACGGCAGACTCGCTGCCAGACGTGCTGATTGTGATTTGTGTTGGAACGGGGTGTGAAAAGAGGGGCTGAACCGACTCGTATAATATCTCTACGTTGGATGTGCGAATGTTATCTTCTTCATAGGATGGGACTCGATATTCCGTCGCCTCTGAATGTTCATTGCTCCGTAAGTTTGCTTGTAGCAGGGCATTTTCGGCCCTGCGTCTCTGCCTCCGGAGACGGTTCCGGTTTGGTTTGTATCGTTGATTTCACCGTAAATTCTCTGCTGTAGGCATAATATTATTCTGGTTGGGTATTGGATCTTCTGCATGGGACGGCAAATGATGCTCAGGAATTATGTCCAACTGTTGTGCCCATTGTCTTCTCGGTAGACGAGCTTGCAATTCCCGTTCGGTAAATATCTGCCGGAGCGCAGATACGGTGCTTCTTACCCATCAGTGCTACCGTACCTATTTTACACTGGGCCTATTCAAGTTCTCTGATTCGTTTTATGCAAGGTGTGGCTATTTTATCAATTGATAATTTCCGTCAAAGTTTCTAGTGTGATTTTGATAAAGCTTTGCTAGTACCTAGCTACTGGCATTATTTGATTTCGTTGGTTCGTATCGTTAGTTAGGTTCCTCATAGGTTAATTTGTCCCTTAATGTTTCTATTTATGACGAACTTTATATACCTAGTTACTAGCATGAGTGCTGTTCGGTTATTTCCTATCATGTATTATTTCACTGATGTCTTCCTGCATTCAGCTTCACAACTAGACATTCGACTTTTGGGACCGTACGATTTATAATCTACCCCTAGTTAGCCAGTTGTATTATAATTAAAGAGGCTTTGATAAAAATTTTACTTAATGATCAATTAGTGATCACCCTTAGTTCCCTTAAACGATAGCGCCCTTCCCGTAGTTTAAATTTCTGCTCGTCTCGACCGACGTTTCCATCAGCCGTTATGAGTCGTAAAACGGTGCCCTGCGGTAAAGTCCTGCGTCTTACGACCAGGCCTTTGCCGCGAACAACCGAGTTTTCAAGAGTGCACGGCCGGCAATCGCAACTAACAAAAGTTTACTCGTTAGCCGGACCACCAGCCTATCCTCTTGAGAGCTATTTCTATACGTAAATATGAATATTAGCCGGGACCTTTTCATATAAATATGTAAATATGTATTAATGAACATCCAATACATTTTACAAAGATTATAATAGTTTACTTAACATTGAAATTACAAAAGAAAGGTACAAATAATAACTCCTTACTTCAAAAATCAGTTCACAAAAATTTAAGACCTTTAATAGTTTTTGTAATAGTATTAGTTGTTAGTTTTTTGAGTTCCAAATAATGAATTTGGTCACTGTTTATATAGTAGCTTTAAACATTGGTTCGACCAATAGGCCATTTTTCGCCATTTTAAGGGCTTTTTATTATTTTTTATTAATTTTAAAATATTTTTATAATTTTTTATGTATTTTCCCTTATTTTTTGATATATTATTTTTGTTGTTATCAGATTTATTATTATTTTAATTTTTATACAATGTTTTTTTAGCCCTTAAAATTTTGTTTCTTGGTTGCTGCTTCTGCCTATGTTTTTTCTAAACCTTATTTTGCAGGTTTTGGCAGTTTATTTTATTTCATATATGTTCTTTTTTGCCTCTGTATGCGTTGATCGATTTTATTAATATGTTTTAATTAATTTTGTTATATTTTAATTTGTCTATTTGGTGTTTTTATTTTATTTTTGGTTTCTGCTTGTGGAGCATGTGTATGTACAGTGACCATTTTCTTTATTTTATTTTTGTTTTTAACTCGTTTTACCATTATATTTTTGTTTTAATTTTGGCTTTAAGCCTTACAGACGTTTCATCACCGGACTCTTCATCAGGAGAACGATTCATCAAGATGACTGTTCATAACAGGATGGTTCATCAATGGACGATTCATTATGATCTTTAAATTTGTTTTGGATACATCCTACTATACGTATTACTGTTAAAATAAAGTAAATAAACAAATTAATAGAAATTGCAAAGAAAAACCTCCATTATTTATTTATTATTTTTCATGTATACATAAAAGTCTAGATTTATATTATTGTCTCCGACAATTCGTTTTAAAATCAATAAACTAATATAATGATTTGTAACAATAATTATTATATTTTTAAACAAAATATTATTTCACTACTGTATATAATTTAGAAATGCTAAGGAAAACACCAACGCTGTTGTAGATGAAAATCTTTAGCATAATATTATGAATTTAACACTGTTATACAAAGCAAAATGATTGACCAAATGCGTTCTTCAAATCAAAAACATACTATAGCATTATATATAGTTAATTGTGCGACAGGTGTGCAATAGCTCGAAGATACATTAGCACATCCGCTCTTCCATATCCGCCAACTGCACGCCTGACTTTGCTGACCAACTCACGATATTTCTTGACACCAACTTCTTGGATTCCAGTAACCCATTGCATAAATGCTGCCTTCTGCTTCTGTGTGTACTTTTCGAGGCTATTGATGACTAACCACATTGAAGGATGATGAAACATAAAAAGAGATTGGATACCATGATGTCATCCTTCGACGATATTTGTTTTGTAATACGATCCCTTGCAGACTCGTACTGATTCCAAAGGGGGGTAGGATAGATAGCTGCACCAAAGTTGTTGTCTCGACCTCGCAGACGACAACTTGTGATGTACGTATGCCCGAAGTGAGTGTGGTTCGGTGACTGTTCACTCACGATGACGTCATCCTGATCTGTCAGAAGCCTGGCCTTGCAGTGGAAAACTTTATGCTTGCTGCAACGCCAATGTGTTTGCCCATGGGCGCTATCACGCTCTCGCCAGTATTCATAGTTGAGATGAATCAGTGTTCTTTTTTCACGCTTCGAAATGCTAAAATTTGCCGTCGCCATAGTATATAAAAATTTTGAATTATTTATCTATTAATGTTCTTTAATATATCAGTAAATGATTTTTATAATAATTTATGAATGAAACTGTTCCGAAATATTGAAGGAGAGGAAGCTTGTAGTAGGGGCTTCTAGCCGATGCTAATAAAACTGAAAGCATCAGTTACTTTTAAGTTAATCCTAATTGAAAGTTATAATAATAATATTGGTTTCTTGCAGACACGCCTTCAAATTGTTAAATTTGTTAAATTGTTTTTACATATTTAAATTAGAATTGTCGGAAACCATGAAATCGACAGAAATCATTCTCATTATTTTAACATAGTAATACGTATAATAAGATATATCCAAAGCAAATTAATAGATCATGATGAATCGTCCGTTGATGAACAGTCCCACGAGGAAAATTTGTGTTTTATAAAGCAAAAAAATATCATTTCAATATCAATATCAATACAAATATATATTTTTATCTAATAATATTATAGAATATATGTGAAACCGTCTTTAGCAGTATAAGAATCGCTATTACCCAGACCACTCTATAGCGGTTTATAGAGTGCCATTGACAGCTCCACCGCGTGACATAGGCTGCCGACATCTGTTTTATACACTGTATAGTATACAGCAGGGGTGAGCAAACTGATACCTGGTATGATCGACTTTAATTTTTCTTTTAATTTAACTTCAAAAAATGGATTAAATTAAAAAGAAATAAAAATTTAATTAATATTTTCAATAATAATAATATATTAAATGTTTACTATTTTGTGGAATAAATACACACTTAATTGATAAATATTTTGTAATTATTTTTTGATGTAGATGTGTGACATTCCATTTCATCAACGATTCTTGTATAATTAAGTTTGTAATCACTGATGCACAATCGAAAAATGTCTTTCGAGATTTCATTTATTGGGAAAAGTGACTGTAACACGACATATCAAACATAGGCATTTATCTTTATACATAGTAATAAAATATAGCTCTTTCCATTCATTATGGTAATTATATGTTTTTGCTTTTTGTTATTCATTTTTATTTGATCTGATATTAGATTCAATATTTAATTGTTTCTATTAGTAGACCCAAATTAAATATGTTCAATAAATTTACTTACACAAAAATAGAATCCTAATTATTGTACATAAACAATTTCTTTTTCACTGTCTGCTTCAGTTTACAATCAGTACACTATATCACAAAACAAAGTGGATTGTTTTTAGGCTATATCGTCCTCCTCTTTTTCAGTCATCTAATATAGTGGTCCCCAAACCCCGGTCCGCGGACCAATGTCGGCCCTTGGAGCAAGTTACGCCGGTCCGTAGAGACATTTCAATTTAATTTACTTATATACTTTTAAGAAATTCAACTATAAATTTACTATTTTACATATAGGGTATAAAAATCAAGTCTAACGACAATAATGTAACAAATTAGATCACTATAAACATACAACTTTTTTTAATTAGATTTAACTATTTTAAATATCTTAATCTGATATATTGTTTAAGCGTGTTTTATTGCTTTTTATGTTAATTTCAAATATGATTTAAGTATTTATATTTTTTTACTTAGCAATTTTAATTGCTCAACTTTTTTAGCCCCAGTATAAAAAAATTCCTGAGCAGAAAAATTCATTAGAAAAAATTTTGGTTCAAAAAACTTTAGAAGTAAAAGAATGCGTAAACTTGACGGTAAAGAAAACAAAAACTTTTACAAGGCAGTATCATGAATCATATTTGAAGTATGGTTTTATAAAGGTAGAAGATTCTGTTGGGGTTAGGTGATTTTCAAAAATTATTATAATAAATAAAAATTTTAGAAAATAAAATAATTAATTAAAAATAATCATAAAATTAAAATCAATATTTTCCGGTGGAAATGGGTATGTGCCGATGCTAATTGACGAGACGAGTACGAAAATAATCATATAAAATTAATTTGGGACCCCTAGAAAAAGTTATTAAGAAAATACAAATTAATTAATTAATTAAAATCACGAAAACAAATAAATTAAATTAAGGAGAAATTCTCCAATTTGGTTAAATTTAATTACGAATTTAATTTCACAGTTTTCTCATGGGGAACGGCAGAAGTGGCCAAAAGATAAAAGTAAATTGTTTAACTAGTTCCCCGGGACTCCAATGTAAATTGCTGTCGATCGCATTAGTTGTTTGAGGATGGATTCCCTATATAAGGGAGTCTCAAATCGACAACAGACACAAAATAGTTTAGAAAAATCGCGATTAAAAGAAAGTTTAAAAAGATTCGGGAGATCGGAAAAGAAAACTAATCAGACTTGTCAAGGATATTTTAGTAGTTAATTGATAAGGCCGCTTTCCGTGTGGATTCCTGCCAATATTGTAAAATTAACTTTTGAATCGTTGTGAAATTGTTGGTATCTAATAAAAGTTTTCCTGTGTTGAGTTATTCCAGTATCATTTAAAGAGCACGTGGAGTCAGAGCAAACAGTTCTACCGAACCAAATAAAATTATAACTCAACAATTCTCACCCACCCATCACTCTTTGTATTGTTTGCTGTGATAAACTTATTAATGATATAATGAAACCTTTTAAAATGCCTGGTATTTTGAGTACCAAGCCCCCTGGTTTAAAAGACAAGTCACTGGAACTTTTTCAGAGAATAAAACAAGAACAATGATGACAAAAGAAATATTTTCATTCCATTATTTCAGTAAATGAAAATGCACAAATGCATAATTTTTGGTAGCTAATCGAATCGCAAAGGCTAGAAAGTCATTTAATATCGGAGAAGATTGATCATGCCTTGTACTAGAAACATTTGGAGAGGCATCATCTAACAAGAATTCAAATGTACCACTGTCGGCTAACACAATATCTAAATGCATTGAAGAAATTTCTAATGACATTGAGGAATAATTGTTGGAAAGAATCAACAATTCACCGTGGTATTCACTTCAGGTTGATGAATCCACAGATGTAGAAAACAATGTATTGTTATTGTTTATGTCAGATATTTTATCAAGATGATTTTGTTGTAGATTTGTTGTGTGTTATCTTTACCAATCAACACAACCGGTGAAAAAATCCTTAAGTCGATGAATGATTATATACAGCGGTGGTTTGGAGCCGATTCGGTCAGGTTCGTGTGAACCGTTAATTCAAAATAATAAATATGGATAAAATTAACTACTATTTTGAAAAAATCAAACTTTATTTAATTGAAAAAAATGTCCGTTTCGACCAATTTAATTAAAATTTTAAATATTTTAAAATAATTAAAATATTTATTAACTAAATTATGTAATTAAAAAATAATTTGTTTGGCGTTTTAATTTAATAAAGTTGCTGCCAAATTTATTTAATTATTTTAAAAAGTATCAATTTTATTTTTATTAGTATAATTATAAAAAAATAATTTCAGGAAATGAAGTGTAGCAACAAACTTTTTCTTGGCGATTTTAATTTTAAAATCAAGCAAGCCAAAACATCTACCAATGGTTTGAAAAAAAAATTGAAAAATTGAGCTTTATAATTGACCTGTCTATAATAATCGACATTTTGCACGAATTGACATATTTAAGCGATGGTTTACAAAGTTGCAGTAATTTCTTTGGAACTGCAAATCGTTTGATAAACAGAACAATATCAGCACTTAGTATGATAAAAGAAAAAGGCGGAAATTTTGAAAAAAATCTGCAAGAAACTGTTGAGTCGGAACCTTTTACAAATATTCCTTTCGAAAATATTACCAGTGTTAGACAACAATCTTTACCACATGCGCAGCTTTATCAGAGCGTGATAGACATAATGAAACCAGGATAATATCTGCAGCACATACAAACCAGATGGCAACAGCAGTTTAAAATGCAGGTGCAGCACAATATACGCATCAAATATCTTTATTTGATTTGCTCGAATCTAAAAAATGACCAAACAATATTACGGCGCCTTGGCTAGATGGTGAAAGACAGCTTAACGATTTAGGCAAGCAACTAAAATATTACATTTCAACTAACAATTTTCGAGATTTTATTGACAACAGGAATAGTGAACCTCCTGAATCAATTAGAGGAGGAAAAAAAATAATCAAGACCATTTCTGTTTGTAGTGTAGAGGCTGAACGTGGCTTTAGTATAATGAACGATATTGCGACGAATGAGAGAAACAAATTATTGGTGACAAATTTATCGTGCCTGATGAGCATAAAAATTTTGGGCAAACCTGCAACTGCTTATGATCACTTACCTTATGTAAAAGCCTGGTTGAGAGGGCATAAAGACGCAAAGGATACACGAGTTAGAAATAGCGTACCTAGAAAATACTCATTAAACGAAGAGGAATTGTGGAAATTAGCGTAGTCGATTTGTTTACACTCAAATTAATTCTGCTATAACTACTACTGCGTCAATAATAAAAGTTTAATTTAATTTTGCTTATTTGTTTATGTACTAAAAAGGCTATTCTAAAGACTTCTAAGGAAACCAAAACAAAATAGAAAAACTTTCTTCATTTGACTTTAAACACTTCAAAATGCCTTGGCGTATGGTCCATCTGAATAAGCTTCGTGGGCTCAGAAGCCAGACACCCTAACCGATATGACATAAGGGGACATACTAAGTGCGAACCATTTGTTGCAAATATGGCAATACACCACTGATTATATATCAGGACGTCTTAGACTGATTTCTTGTGTTGATATATGGAGCTACTACCATGACTAGACGACTATCTGTTTTAACGGCAAGAATAAAGGATGTGGCAAACGAAAGAGAATCAACAAATTGTATTATTCACAAGGAAATGTTAGCAAGTAGAAAGATCTTAACAATGTGTTCCTGATATTGGAAAAAAGCACTTAAAAGCACTTTAATACCATTTCCTATATCTAATCTATGCAAGATGGGCTTTTCTGCTGTAACATCAACCAAAACAAAGCAACGAAATAAATTAGATATCAGAAGTACACTTAGTGTTTCATTATCTCCTATTATATACAGATAAGACGGTCTCTTTAAAGATAAACAATCACAGGGTTCTCATTAATTAATAAAACATGTTAAAAAATTAATTTTTGTCATTTGATAAATTAAAGATTTAAATTAAGTTTGTCAAAAATTTGATGTGAAAAAATCTGAGTGGTCCGCGACAAAAATTTTGAACGCTGACCGGTCCGTTGTTGAAAAAAGGTTGGAACCAATGATCTAACACGGCACGTTTTCATTTATGCCGAGAAATCACTAGTGATAGCTAGTTGCGTCTCACTGCAAGTGCAGTATTAAGACAAGGTGTATTTAGGGAATTAGTCAGGAATATTTGTAATTTAGATACATGTTTAATTTTAAATTAAGTTTCAATGTATAATAAGTTTCCATATTTTCAATTAAAAAATTTGAAATTAACCTAGTAAATTATTTTAAATGCCTGTGATCGACTGCTAAACTGTTCGCGATCGACCGTTTGGCCACCCCTGGTATACAATATCATAATTATAAATTATAGTTTAAAATTAATCTTACTTAAATTTTTAGAAATAGATCCAAAAAATCTTATTTTTATATTCCTTAAAAGCTAGTCATTAAAATGTCAATGCATAAGTTTCAATAAATTTTCATTTTGATATCAAGTTGGATTTACGCGTAAACTGACATTATACGAGTTGTTATTCAGTTGAAACAGGTGTAAATGAAAGAGCAAGTGTAGACGTTAATCCTAGATGAAATTTCACTCAATAAATATTACAGAAATTTTATTTGTATTGAATTCTACCCAGACAAACTGAACAGAGGAGCATCACAGATTTTGCTGTTCAGTGAATTTTTATTTGGCATGACAAGATCTGGATCAACGATCGGTATAAAGTAAAATAGAAATGAAGTATAAATATTGAATTAAGTATCAGTAATTTTGTAATAAATATTGAGATAAATATTTCACAGCACGTCCTCCAGTAAATTGAAATATTTAAATCATTTTTTTATTTAAATAAACAATACAATCTGCTCCTCATTTAGGAAGTTTGAAATTGTTATGTAGAATAGTAATTACATACTTCATTAAAACAATAACAGCAGTAGTTATAATAATAATAATAATAATAATAATAATAATAATAATAATAATAATAATAATAATAATAATAATAATAATAATAATAATAATAATAAATAATAATAATAATAATAATAATAATAATAATAATAATAATAATAATAATAATAATAATAATAATAATAATAATAATAATAATAATAATAATAATAATAATAATAATAATAATAATAATAATAATAATAATAATAATAATAATAATAATAATAATAATAATAATAATAATAATAATAATAATAATAATAATAATAATAATAATGTTGGAACATTAATAAAATATCAGTAGGGAATATCTATTAATTTAGCTCCATGTGCTTAGTAAAAAAAATAACCGAATATAGACTTTATTTATCGATTATATAAGGAATTCACCGTATTCAATTAATCTTACAATCGACCAAAAGAATATAACTCCTTTGTGATTTCAAATTATAATCTGATTTGGCTTAGTTTACTTTCATACTTTAGTTTTTGATCTCCGTCAAGTGACGAATTTAGATTTTAAGAGTTAATATATGTCAACTAACCTGGAAGTTCACCTTCTCTGCTTAATCCCTTAATTTGTTATCTTTGAGATTCTTCAATGACTTATGGATTTTTCTTGAATAATTAATTTGTTTTTTGGTTTCTATTGCTTAAAAATTATTTTATACGTCTCCAACTTTTCATTTGCCTTGGTTACCACTTTTCCAAGATATATATTTATTTTCATAAATTTGAATATTTTCATAATTTTTCACATTGTCCCACTTTTTACGTTTTATTTTATAAATCTTTGTGTAGTAATACATTTATAATAATGATAATAATAATTGTGATTATAATTAAATAGAAAAATATTTAAAAAAACATATAAAGGACTTTAATAAAATTATAATAATAAATTTTAAAAGGAAAAAAATAAGTTTAAATTAAATTAATGGAATGATGAAATGGCTTGATTGTAAAATTAATATTTAACCCTTTAAGTCCCGCTTGTATCTCCGGAGATCATTTGATATTAAAAAATAACTGTTTGCCTCATTCTTGAAAGCGATACCTAGATCTTTGACAAAATAAAAAAGTTGTTAAGAAAAATTTTGGTGAGTTGGAGAAAAGTGAAATTTGACACCATTTTCTTTCTTTGTTAAATATAAAATAAGTTTATCTATAAAGGTGATCTTGAATTATGGCTGATTTCTAGAGCCTATTGCTGACAATGGTTCAACACTTAGTTCTGATTATGAGTTCGACATAAAGACCTATATTGAAATGGAGAATGACGATTAAAATGACATTTGGACAAATTCGTGTTTCGTGGAAAATAAATCTGAATATTCGTTGCAATCGAGAATGTGTATTGCCTGTATTGATAATATGCAGCCTATTCATTACTTTATGAACTTTTACGACAAGACTTTGATGAACATTATTGTATGCGAAACCCATTTATTTCAAATCCAAAATCCTATTCCACATCGAGAACATATGAAGAAATGGCAAAAAACTACTCTACAGGAAATGTATATATTTCTTGAAATAATTTTATTCACTGGAATGATTGCCAAAAGAGCACTATGGAATTATTGGACAACTGATTTTTTGTTTCAAACTCCTGTATTTGCCAAAATTATGTCAAGAAATCGTTTCTAAGACTTATTTAGATGCCTTCACTTCAATGATAATCAAAAAAAGGATAATGATCGCCTATTAAAGTTGAATCCATTCGTCAATTACTTGAAACAAAAGTTTAGATTCTGCACCGTCTCATCACAAAAATTATGTATTGATGAAAATTTGCTTCTCTGGAAAGGGAAATTATCGTTCAAGCAATATATTCCTTCTAAGAGAAGCAGATTTGGAATCAAGATGTTCAATTTGGTCGATTGCTCTACACGAGTATTGTTGGATTTCATAATTTATACCGGTAAAGCAACAAATATTCAAATTAATAAATCTATTGGATTTAGTGGATCGATCGTAATGACTCTTTTATTACCGTTTTTGAAAAAGGACACATCCTTTATGTTGACAACTGGTATTCAAGTCCGAGCCTTTTCACATTATTGCTCAAAAACAGTACAGGAGCTGTTGGAACAGTTAGAAAAAATTGAAAATACCTACCGAAATTGCAGGCTAAATTATCAAAAAGACAAACTCAATAGTTGAATAATGGGAAACTTTTATATATGAAATGGTTAGACAAGCGACAGGATTTTTATGCTATCATCAATTCATCAACAAACTATGGCTCCTACTGGAAAAACTGTTTGAAGCAACTAGGCTATTGTAAAACCAACTTGCATTATTGATTACAATCAAAATATGGGCGCTAATGATCAACTAGGTATGCAAATATCGTCACCGAAGTAATTAGAAAGACTGTGAAACGGTACAAAAAGGTGGAGGAACATCTTTTTGATCTAGCTACTTTTAATTTATATGCACTTTATCGTAAAAAAGAAAAGTTGAACATGACACATCTTGAATTCAGAAAAACTTTGATTAGACAAATATTCGAAAATGTATTCGAAAAAAATGTATTTGAAAATCTACCTTCTGCTCCATCAGTTCGAGCCCAGAATTTACCTGGACAATATACAGAAAGGACTAATTCTAATAGAATTATAAAGTATAGCTGTAACGTTTGTAGATCGTTTTTCTCGTGAGCTCTTGATGACTCATCATTTTCTAACCCAGTGTGTGTATGCAGTAGACATTAAATAAGATCCTAAAATTTTGTGCCCCAGTGTGTGTGTGCACGGGACATTTAATAGAAACCTTGAAATTTTTTAAAAATACATGTATTTTTCTATAAATTTTATCAAATTTTGTTTTCTAAGTCCAACCCCCCCTACCAAAAAGTTTTATGATTTTTTAAAACAAGCAAATTTTTTCTATCCCTCGTGTATGTGTGTGTTCAAGGGACATTTAATAGCATCTTGAAAACTGATAAATTATTATTATTAATATTATTATATTATGACTGATAATTATTACTATTATATTATGACTGATAATTATTACTATTATATTATGACTGATAATTATTACTATTACTATTATTATTATGACTCATACTTTCTATCCCTCGTGTGTTCAAGGGACATTTAATAACATCTTTTAAACTTTGAAAATTGTATACCGATAAATTATTATTATTATTACTTTTTTAAAATCATCAAGAAAAACATTTACTGATTAATACATATATTAAAACCAACAATAACTGATAAATACATTTATTAAAATCCAAGAGCAAGCCTGTTTCACATTCTAATCGCCATATTGGTGAATATATATTGTTCTGGTCAACTTTGAATCCTTGAATCTTTATTGTTGCATACCAGTTTTCATTCTATTTGAACATTATTTCTTGAAAAGCATCATAAAAACGAGCTTGACGAGCATTGAAAAACATAGTAGTAGTCACTTGGATATTGTTATTTATTTTCATAAACATATTCTTTAAAACCTCAACATCTTCTGTTGACAAAGTAGCCACGAGATGGGGATAAGGAATTTTACATAACTTAACTGGATTTGATAACCTAATTTATATCGGATCTTCAAGGAAATACATGTTGTAATTATGGAAAAGTTGCTCTGGTTGAAGATTTACTAGTTTCTCAACATTTTCTGCGTCACTTATTTTCTTAGTCATTTTGAAATTATGACTAATTTTAAAGAACATTGTGTATTTATATCAAAGAGTGACCAATCAAATTCGTGCATTTGTTTAAATTGTACACCCGTTGTTTGAATTATAAATTTGTATTAAATTTTCTATTTGAAAAAATCAATACTAGTTTACATAAAATTTAAACTATTTACAAAATGTTGAAATAAACTACTAAAATGATAAAAAACTAATAACCTGAAAACATTTATTGACTAAAATAAACATTCAATCACAATCTACTATTGAAGAGTAATGGTATTTTTTTAATTCGGATTTTAATACCCAAATCACATATTTCCTTATTCGCTTCAAGCATGCATCGCACTTGTATGCACAAGTTGTGCAATTATCAACCTTTGGCTAGCCTTGGTGGACGTCCTGTATCATTTCTCTCAGGACATTTGGAAATAGTTCATCCATTTTGGTGATCAATATAGACATTAATTTTTCTAAAATATGAATTAAAATTGAAAATTGAAAATAATAATTTACCGTTGCTTGAAAGTTGAGACATGTTGTTGAAATGAAATTGTAAATGAATATAAAATAATTATATACAAATTTTAACCAATCGCATGATATCCTGTACTAGTTTATCAGCGAATGGGAAGTAATATAAAATTTTCAGTCCTAACACAACAACTTTTCCACTCGAAAATACATTGATACATAGGGGGTTATATTGTAACAGTCTCAACTCAGGGAATAATTCTGATTCAAACATACAATCGGTTTGTTGAGACAATTTGAATAGATTAATAAATATTCCTAGATCTATAGTAACTGTTATTAATTGTAATTCAACATCGGTGATTTTATACTGCTACTCATTCATAATTAGCGGTTTCTTACATCCCATTATTCGACATTTTCCTGATTTAAAAAATATAATTGTATGTTTTCCACATTTGTCAACACTTTGCTGAGACTTTCCACTCGGAAAACTCATATTGCTCACATCAGTCTTTCCTCGCTAATTTATATTAGATAACATGAATAGTAAATAATTTTAATTAACCATTATATATATATATGAAATTTATCAAGAGTTCATTCAAATAATTAATATAAACAATACCTAAACCTAACTTATTTGAGAATGGAATTAAGAAATGATGCAGTATATCAAATTTTTGGTCCAAGTGGCAGTGGAACAACTTTATTTGTTTGTAAATTATTAAAATCGAATTTATTCAAATTTAAATTCAATAATATTTATTGGCACCGGGGCGCAGATGAAGAACATGGAGTAACTCAAGATAACTTTTGTAAGCTGAAAAACATGAAAATAGTTAAGAGATTTGATAAAAATTGGTCAAATCGATTACAAAAAGGTGATGTTATTATCATTGATGATTTATATATGGAAGCAAATAAAGAAAGGGATTTCAATAATTTATTCACAAAAATCAGTAGACATGTTTGGTGTTACGGTTATTTTTATAACTCAAAATCTATTTCATAAAGGATGCAATCATCGAACACGTAATTTAAATGTACAATATTTAGTGGTTTTCAAAAACCCGAGAGATGCTACTGTTATTGATTTTCTTTTGAGACAGGCATATCCAAATAATAGAAATTTTCTAATCAGTTCATTTCAAGATGCGACCAAAAACCCCCATGGTTATATTTTTCTCGATTTCACTAAACAATATCCTGATGAATTACGGGTTAGAACAGATATTTTTAACAAAGATGGGGTCATGGTTTATAAACAAAGTTAAAAACAATAAAATGAAAAAAGTGTTTCTTAAATCGCTTGTTAAACCATCAAAAATGTCAAAACCTAAATTGAGAAAACTTAAAATAATTCTAAAAAAGAAAACTCCAATTCCTCCAAAAACAAGTTACACTCCATCGAAAAAACTTGTAACAGCAAATTTTCCAACGTCAAATCTCATTTCACATAATTTAAAATCAAAACCTGTTAAAAATACAAGCGGTTAAAACAGTCAAAAATCATCGAAGTTTTCCGTTTTTCACTGCTTTATTAAAGACAACAAGTGTTAAAAGAATGAATATTTTACAATCATTCCTTAATTTCGTTATTGATGATTTACTAGATATTTTAATTAAAGTTGTCAAAGGAAAAATTAAAGTAAATAAATCGAAAAAACTTGTGTTGAATAAGCATAAGAAACCTCTGTTATCACTGATAAACAGTAAAAAATCGAAAAATGATGAGAAAAATTATTTATAAACAACAAGGAGAGTTTATTGGTTCATTGATACTATTGGCATTATCATTACTTGGTGGTTTACAATAAAAGATGGGCTAATCGTTGCCTAATCTTAATTTAAATTTAAAGTCTTCTTGTTGTAATGGAAAAGATATGGACAAACCCAAAGGACGAAGCCGGTTTCGGTGGAGTAGAAAAGCTAAAGAAAAGAGTTCCTAATTTGAAAAAGAAGACACAACAGTGGTTATCGGGAAAACTGGCATACAGTTTAAACAAACCAATGAGGAAAAGATTTCCAACTAGACGATATAAGACATTTGGTATTGATGATTTATGGCATATGGATTTGATGGAAATGATACCATATTCGAAAATCAATAAGGGATATAAATATATTTTGACATATATTGATGTCTTCAGTCGTTTTGCTCGTGCTATTCCAATAAAAACAAAATCTGCAGATGAAATGGCTAAAGATATAATAACAATGTTCAAAGATAGTCACCCTGACAATTTACAAACAGATTTAGGTAAAGAATTTTACAATAGTATAGTGAAACAAGTTCTTAATAAAAAGAAACTATTATTCTGTACATTCTCAATATAAAGCCGCTTATGTTGAACGCTTTATTAGAACCTTGAGAGATAAACTTAAACGATTCTTTGTGCATCAAGGTAATAAAACATGGATTAATGTTTTACCGAAAATCATACACAGTTATAATCATTCGTCGAATAAAGGTTTAAAGGGATTAAGACCTGTTGATATTTCCTCAGAAAATAGCGTTAATTTATGGCTGTCTAGAAAAATTCCTGCTGATAATATTTTTCAAGGAACCCTATTTTGGAGACTCTTCATGAAGTTAAAAAATGTTTGATTAAAAATTAAAATTCATTTATTAAAAATTAAAATTCATTTATAGTTGATTTTCTATTATAAAAAATTCACTAGTGACTAGGTTGTTCCTGTTTTTCGTTACAAATATCATCGAAATTTGGAATTATTGATGTTATTTGCAATCGCATATCATTTTCTGCATCTAGTCTGTTTCGGTACTTGGTTTTTGTGGCAATATAAAGTGAAAAAGTTTTTTCACAAATATAAGTTGTGACAAATGGCATTAAATGTATAATTGCTCGTTTTGCAAGTTCAGGGTACTGCTTATAAATTTGAAGCCAAAAATTTAAAATATCGCCGCCTGTAATCAATTTTGATTTCAATGATAAGTCACATGAAATGTTTATAAATTGTTCAATTTCTTTCATGGGTATTTTGAATGTATCACAATACTCAATAAATGGGTTTTCAACCCAATTAAAATTTCTTACCTGAGGAGGAAAATAATCCAAAAAAGTTTTTTGCAAATCTAATAAATGCTGCAACAAACACTTTTTAACACTTTCATCGAGTTCAGTATTGTTAATAACAAGAATATCATGTAAATTACAAAAAATTCTGTATTTCCCTTTAAAATACAATCTGCCCAAAATTTCAATTTAATTTTAGTTGCATTTATCGTGTATTGCAATTTGAAAATATTTGTATTTGGTCCTTGAAGGGAAAGATTGACCTCATTAAAGTATGAAATGTATCTGAAAGGTAAGCCATTTGTTGAACCCATTTGAAATCACTTAATTTTCCCAATAATTCATGTGGATTATCAATAAAAAAAGCATAATTTCATCTTGTAATTCAAAAAATCCACGAGACAACCAGCGGACTTCCGTGTGAAGCAATAAAGTTTTGTGAAAACTTTCCATATCTTCACATAACAAAGCGAATAACCTGGAATTTATTGGCCTTGATTTTATAAAATTTACAATTTTAACACAATCATTAAGAACAGCTTTCAGTTCTTCTGGTAATTTTTTAACTGCAAGGGCATGTAGATGAAAACAGCAATGGCTATTCTTAACGAAATGATTTTTTTGTTTTATACGTGCAACCACGCCTTGTAGACTGCCAAGCATTGCCTTTGCTCCATTAGTGCATACATGTTGACATAAATCCCACGTATATCATGCTTTTCGAAATATAAATCAATTATTTTGAAAATTTCTTCCCCTGTTGTTCTGCTGGATAGAGCTTTACAAATAAGCATGTCCTCTTCAGCAATCATTTCTTCAGCACAGTATCGTACAAAAACCAGTAAAATAGCTAATCCAGCAACATCTGTAGATTTATCCAACTGAAGTGAAAACCCATGGATGCTATTTTTTAATCGTTTTATTAGTTCCTTCTCACAGTAGTTTGCCATGTCCTTAATACGCCTGGAAACTGTAGTATCCGAAAGTGGCACATAATCGACAATTTTAACATGTTTTTCTCCCACCATACAGGTAATTATATCTTTGGTACATGGTTTCACTAATTTTTCAGCAATATTGTAAGCTTCTCCCTGTTGAGCAACTCGATAGCTGACCAAATAAGATGCTTTCTGAGAATTTTTATTATCGTCACTCAAAAAGTTCTTAAATTGCTGTTTTTTAAACTCTTTGCACTTGTGCTGGAAATACCTATACTTTTATTTTTCAAATTCGGATGATTGGTTTCAAAATGCCTTTTCAATTTTGCAGGATTCAAACTGCTATTATTTAATACTTTCTGACACTCAACGCATAATCCGTTTGGTTCTTCTGTATTACCAATCCAAGTGAAACCAAATTTTAAATATTCTTCATCATACTTGCGTCTTTTGGATGTGAATTTGTCGGATTCAATTACATTTTTTTATGATGCGGATCTTTAAATGCTGCTTCAGTTGTTATGCTCAAAGTATATGTAGTTGTTGCGGAACTAGAACTATCTTTATTGTCCTTATCAGGTAGCTTTCCAGAGTTTAGCCAAATATCCATCGTAACAGCGGTATTGTATTCTAATTATTTTAGATAAAATTAAATAATTTAAATAAAATTGATTTTCTATCAAAACTGGATTTAAATCAAATTCAAAAAGCAATTAAAAATGTATTAAATAAAAGTTCTAAAACATGTTTAAAAATTAAAAACATTGTAAAATAAGTGATAAATATTTATACAAAAAATGTAAATTTAAAAATTGATAGAAAAATGTTAAAATTCAAAATTCAAATTTTTTTAAATACAAGAAAATATATCTAAACACGTATTCTGAATTTTTTTAAAATTATATATTATAAAAATGTGTTGTTATACTTTCTTTTTTATTTTTTAATTCAATGTTAGATGTAATAAAATAAAATCATTAAATTTATACACTCGTGGAAATCACAATAAAGTTTGACGAATGTATTTTTTTAAACTAGGTATTAAACACAAGTTTTTATATTTTTTAGAATAATTTTTTATGCACTGTACTTGTAATATTCTTAATTAACTTTCGTAATAGACTAAAACTTTAAATGAGAAAAATAAGATTGGCGCTGAAAACAGGTTGAAGAACTCTGTTATAATGGACAATGAGTGATATAGAGTCATGGACCAATTATAGTTTTGTTCCTATTGGTCATTTTCTCTTCTTTATAAATATATAAAGGAACGAACTTTAAATATGAGTATCTTTCACCTAATTCGTCTGCTGATAGATTCTGCAATAACATATAAAATTTCAATAACATATGAAATTTATATTTTTCTTAATTTTCACGTGGAACCCTTAAAAAATTGAGAGGAACCCAAAGGTTCCGCGGAACACAGGTTGAAGAACTCTGCTCTTATGGATAGTAGAAATGATGTTGAATTTTATATTAATGGTTCCCAAACTGAATATTTGGATTTGAACGATACTTTATTGACTGTTCAGATTAAGGTTGTAGATAAAGATAGAAAGGTATTGGCTGAAGCTTCAGATGTAATACCGAATAATTTCTTGTTTCATACGCTTTTTATGGATGCAATTCTTGGTTTTAATAATATCAAAATTGAGGGTGGAAACAATACATATATTCATAAAGCTATAATTGAAACAATTATAATTATAATAGTTCATGTCATAATATATGGAGTATTTGAAAATGAAGTGCAAATAACTGCAAATAGAACAGTACTTGTATAAATGAAGTAAATAAATGAGGAAATTTGTCATGTAGTAAGTTTTATAATACTATTATTATTATTATAATAGTGCTGTTCAGATAAATAGAATTGGTACTCAAATACTGGGTAAAGAATTTGTTGGAGTGTACCCTTTAGACAAAATTCCCTATTTAAAAAAACAATCAGGCTATTGTTGTCAACACACATTCATCAACTCTTGGAGGAGAACATTGGATTGCAGTCTATGTAAAACCAGATAAAATATATGTTTTCGATCCCATGGGTTTCTATTATCCAGCTCTATTGATCAAAAAATTAGAAACTATTGGAAAATCAATTGATTACAACAAAATTCGGTTTCAACACCCGTTAACTATTACTTGTAGTCAACATTGCCTTGCTTGGTTAATGTATAAATATTGTTATTAAATATATGTTTCGTAAAATGTCTTGTTATTTTATTAATATTTTCTATCATAAAGATAATATTAAATAATTATGTATTATAAAATCTAATAATATTTTGGAACCATTATTATTTAGTGATATTTGTCCCACCTGTATTTTACAATACATAAATGCTAATAAAATTTTTTATGTGCCTAATGATGACGGATGAAAGATTAGTTTGTTAAAGAGATACTTTCCAAATCTGCGATTGATTCCATATTCAATGAATAAAAGAGATTTTCCATCAAATATTACATGTCCCTATCGTGAACATTCAGATTGTGCTTACAAACTTTGTCTTTTAGGGGTTGTAGATTATTTAACTATTTTATAAATAAATATTTAATGCATCTTCTTTTATTAATATTCAATAAAAAAAACAATATTAAAGAAAACACATTCTCAAAGTGAATTACAATCAATATTTTTGGTATTAAAGAAAACTCATTCTCAAAGCGGGTTCCAATCATCAATTGTGGCTCTAAAGAGGGCCGTTGGTTCGTTCTCATTTGGCGAAACTGTTAATAAAACTGTGAATAAATCTGAGAATAAATCTGAGAGGAAACTGTGAATAAATCATTGGCGAAACTGAAATAATAATTATAATTATAACAACAATAATAATAATAATAATAATAATAATAATAATAATAATAATAATAATAATAATAATAATAATAATAATAATAATAATAATAATAATAATAATAATAAATCATTACCATTGGCTCACTCATTATCGAATTCATCAAGTAAATCGGGCAAATTGAATTCATCAGGTAATTCGAAATCGTCGAGAAAATCGAATTCATTGGGTAATTCGAAATAATCGGGTAAATCATCAGGAAAAATATTATTCAATATTATCTAATATTATCTAAAACATTAAAATTCCCATATGCAAAGCTCTTATTCTCCTCAACCCAAACTCTTTTGTCATCGTTGTTTGTAAGGGCTACCTTCTCTGTTCTAAATGTGAATAACTGATGATTTCTTGTGCCAAACCGAGACTGATGTACTTTAGGTATTTGCATTCCGTGATAACAATCCACATATGATTGATGTGTGATTACCGTTCCATTTAACGTTACGCCCTTTGCTTTATGTACTTATCATCATCACTACTGAGCAAACTATAACATTTCGGCCTGAGGAAGACTCATTCTTGATAAGCGTTCCATTTGTTTTCATCTTTGAACTTCTCAATTACCGAATCCAGATTTCTGTTATATAATGGATCTGATGGATTGTAATTGCTTGTATCCAACAGTCCGTCTGCAATCATTGCAGGAAGTAATTGATATCTTAATTTCACATATTTACATTCAAGGAAGAATGTGTCTGTGTCCCCGGCTATAATATTTATTTCACAATTGAACTGTGTTCGATATTTTGCCAGTTCAACATATTGTAACTCATACAGTCTGAGTTTAGATAGGTCTAGCACTGTTTGGTCAATATAGCTAGGTCTATCTAAACAAACTACATCTTTATTAAGCAAAAGGGCTATTAAATCATCCGCAATTTTAATTGACCTTCTAAATGTCGGTTTTGATATATATTTGACCAGTTTCTCAGCATTATTGCACAATCTCAGATTGATTCTCTTCTTCAGATTCTCCACGATTTTCCAGTAAACACTACTATTTATTGTTTATAAAAATCTCGATCTAAACTATTTATTGATTCGGCTAGTAGTCGGGTATTTGAACTGATATAATCCTTCAGTATTGGCTTTTGTACAAATTTTATTGCCCGATGAATGTTAACAACTTCTACTCCGAGAGCCATATATAACTTTAAAAGACGCCAATGAATGACATAATTGTTTTTTTCGGTGATAGTTAATAATACTTTCGGAACTGTGGAATTTGATGGACACATTTTCTCAGCAGCAACTGGAAAATCGTCTAGGAGATCGTAAATATTAGACGGAATGACTAAGTCTACTTCCACAGTGTATCCATATGTTGATGTTTCCAAATCTGAGCTAATACAGTCAACTAAAATAGATAATAATTCGACTTCATTATATATCCACTCAAAATCACTACATGGTAAATACTGAATTAGAGCCCACCCGTACAAGTTGTTTAATCGATATTAAGCAACTCTGTTTCATTGTCTGTAAAGGTATGGTACTTATTTACAAATGTGAGACCTCCACGGATCCCACCCTCAAAGAAATTGTACATTTCCATGTCCATTAACAGTTCCACTGGTTTTTTTAATGTCATGAGCGGAGATGTCCAACTCATCCCTGGAATACCGAAAAAGTTGAGTGGTTCAAGTTCATTATGTGCTTTTGATCTTG
Source organism: Schmidtea mediterranea (assembly GCA_022537955.1). Taxonomy (NCBI): domain Eukaryota; kingdom Metazoa; phylum Platyhelminthes; order Tricladida; family Dugesiidae; genus Schmidtea; species Schmidtea mediterranea. The sequence goes on along the minus strand of CM039679.1, from coordinate 265,792,776 downwards.
CTCGAAATTGTTGGAAGAAATTTGCAAGTAGAAACACATCCAATTTCAAATAAATTTTCAAATAATCCATCAGTGTTTTGCAACTCGTTTCTTGCTATATTTGTTGCGCTAACTCGTACTCTTCATTTCTAACACTTTCCCAAATAGACGGCAACTCATACGTTGTTTCCAAAGTCTCCTCGCTGGTGGCAAAATCATATGGGAATATTCCTTTGTTATTAATAATAGTCCCAGTATTAAACACAGAACGAGTCAAGAGTAATTCGGTTAGCTTTTCAACTGTATTGTGCAATGAAGTATTGACAAATTGATAAGAGTCAATAAATCGTACAGTAAACTTCCCCAGCCATACTATTAAACTTAAAAATTTTTCAGTGCTTGTTGGAATGCAGCTGAAACTCCAATGAGGAAATTGATTAAGGCCATGTTTCAATATATTATATAAATCATAACCTTTCAGATTATGATATACAATAGGTAATGTTTCTCGGATTTTTCACTGTTTATTACATGCAGCTCCGAGATATTTCCCTGTAAAGTGATGATGGTCTCTCACTTTCTCCGGCAATGGTTTTTTACATAAGTAGCAATCGACCGCTAAACTGAACTTCAATTTCTCCTGATTTGTCAAAATATAAACTTTGACGATATGATTTACAATATTTTCCACTTCAACCAGAAATCTGTATACACAGTCTGATACGATAAATTGTAAATAATTTGTTTCTCCTGTAAAATTATTGACTAGTAAAAGCCCGGCAGCAATCGGTAAATGTTTTTGGTTATCTCTCTCATCCAGTGACAAAACCGCTTCAAAGTCTGCATATATGACAAATGGAGGAGTTACTATTTTTGACCAGTCATTAAATATTAGTTCCTTATCTTCTGGCAATTTATATAATGTGGTGCCCAGTTGGTTTTTTCTATACAATTCCGCATGCTTGTCAAAAGCTATATCAGTTCTGAATCCATTTAAACATGTCTCGCACCATCTGCATTGGATACGGACTGGGCAGTTATGAATTTTTCCTCAGTTCATTAATCTCTGTAAATCTTGAACTGCTGTATAATGATATTCACTATTTGATTCTAACATTAATAAATACATCGGTGTAACTCCAGTTACTTTACTCCATTGTATTATATCAAAATGGGGATGCTTCAATATTATATCAACATTATCGATATCAATCATATTTTTGTCGCTATATTTGAGGACATTGATTGTTATACCCTCGTTATGCCTCTCGAATTTTGCAATATCCTTTAATTTCATCGGCATATCTGATTCATTGTAAGTCAATTCGGTCAAAAACGGCATATAATTTTCGACATTTGTGTTATTGTCCATGATCACATCTTTTTTCAAATTAGCGAGCACGCTGTTAACGAAACATAAATTATCATTCAAAAGGTTAAGAATGATTGACATTTAAAAAGATAAAGTATTCATTGATTGCTCGTGTATGAATATTCAATATTCAATTATTAAGTCATGCTTGTAAAATATTCTCAAAATTTTACAATATTATGGTACAAAATATTGGAAAGTGCCAAGATATTGCTTATGTTTAAATAATATTGAATTTGGTGGTAAAATACGTTTTGAATGGATGTTATCAATTTAAGATACAAACAAATAATAATAGTCAACCAGCGTTATGGCGTCCCAGATATTTAAGTACAATTGTATAATCATCAAGAACCCAACACACAGCCTTGGCGTCTTCTGCTAAGCTATTTTATGATATCCACTGATAAACTAGTTAAATGTGTTATATATATATATATTTGTAAATTAGAATTTTCGCCAAATTTACTTTCTTACATCAATTACCCTCTTCACACGCACAACATTAACGCCAAAGGAGCATTAATTTTTTTGATAAAAGGTAAAGGATGAGGACAAATAAAGTACTAAACGGAAGATTTATTGTTTATAAGTACTAAATAAATCAGTATTACCTTATTAATTGAAGTTTTTTGTAATCTACAAATCATTGTGACTTAACTATTTTGACTGCGATTCCACAGAGATTATTCTATTCACTTAAGCATATAAAAGATCAACTGACCTCAGTGGTGTTACAGGTAAATTACATCGAATATTGGTAGTTATATTTTTTGTAGGATTATACTATTAATTTATAATGAATTGACCTATTGACGCCTATTGTAAGAGCTAAGAACATATTTCGCCCTCTGTTTGTCGGCTGTGTGGCTTGTCCAGCTATTAATGCTACATTCATCAATGTAAATTAACTCTGAATCGGTTAATGCTTCTTCTAAACATATTGCAGTGCATATTCCATTGTCAGTTCCATTACGAGATCTGGATTTCTTTTAGCGACAGGCCTTATTTATTTTATTGTTATCATATGATTGCTGAAAAACGGGAAATGGTTGTAGTTGAAACATTGAAGTTTTCTGAAAGGAGAAATTTCATCATTTTCTCTAATGAAGAACAAACATTTTCTTTAACAAAATGCAATAATTTATTGCCTTGTTCTTTAGAAATTTTTATATAGCTTCCACCTAACTTGCCTTATGATCATTTTCCAATCTTTCCGTATTTTTAAATAACTGTCTTGAGTGAATTTTTTCAATTCCCAAAAATATTTTGAAATGAAAATAATCTTGCCATTTTCCATGGCATTTATCTCCTTGGAATTTGTCGATTTCCGAAATTCCTTAACAATATTATTTTTTAAAACTTAAGAATAATATTTACAATTAATGACTTTTTGTTTCAGTACCAGGTGTTGTTAAGGATCCAGCAATATCTGAAACTCTTCGGAAATAATAAATTGATTATAACTTATAAATAAATCTTACAATATTTCTTCATAATCGTGAAATGGAATTGTTTCGACAGAAATGTCTAAAATACTTATGAAATATTAAATTAATTTTAATTTTAAAATAAATCTAAATTTTTTCCCGCTATTTTTTCCTTTTAAAATGTTTGTAATTAAGTTATTATAGGAGTGTATTTCAACGCAGCTTGGTTACATGTTGAAAGTTTGCATGCAATTTTTATGTGTGCATTATTTATTTTTTCTACCACTTTTGGTACAATGTATCTCATTGCACTTCTAAAGAATAACATCAAGATGAGTTGGTGTGTATCTATATTATAAGGTTATTGATTTTTATTTTAGATTATAGAGAATTTATTTCATTACAGTTTGGTGTATATACTTATTCTAGTTAGTGTGTTTCTGTGTGTCTGCATTAATACGATTATACAAAATTTTACCTTACTATAATTTTATATATTAAATAAATTTCACTTTCGTTAAATTTTATTTATTTTGGCAAATTTATATATTATTTTTCGATTAGAATTTTTCTAATTGACATTATTTTATTTTTATTTAAGTTTTTGAATCTTTTTTGAATTTCAAAAAATTTGCCGATTTTTGGTCAAATTTTCTGTTTTGCTGCTATTTTTATAATTAATTTAATTTTTATTTATTTTGGTTTTATTTTATATGTTTCTGAAAACCTTGGATTTTAAGTTGTTTATTTGGAGTAGTATATTTGAGTTTTCGTGTTATATAACTGATTCTTTTAAACAAATTCTCAAGGCTTTTTGTGTTCTGGCCTAACAATTCTATTAATATCAAAATTCACAATATAGAAAGCTGCAAATTTAAATTGGGTCAAGGGTTTTCCATGCTTCGTCTGGATAATAATAAACAAAGCCTTTTAAATTGTCAATCATTGGAAAACTAAACCATTTTATTTTAACTAAAATTGAAAAAAATTATTCATTTATATAAGGAATTTCTATAAAGTTACTTAATGCCTAAGTAAAAAAAATTAATCTGATTCCACATGGTCTTTATATTAAAATCATACTCAACACAATTAAGTTTAATTCCCAAATACAGTAATTTCAAAGATTTCTTGGCAATACTAACAAATTCAACTTTATTTTTCTTTTTATTACATTTACCAATAATAGTGTGGACTGAGAACAGGTGTTGCCAAGAAAGACTGCTTCTAACCACTTCATTTTTTACGAATCTGATCTAAATTAATTGTATAATAATAATAATAATAATTGATAATAACACTTTTGAAAAATTTCAATATTATTTGTTCTTGGCCGGGAATTGCAAATTAAACTAACATTGCCTTCTCTAATAACCAATTGACAGGTGGCATTATGCCTGCCAAACTGTCAGATTTTGTTTTTATACTGAAATGATTATTTTCGTTAATAGGATTTTAATTAATTAGTTTATATTTTTGACATAACTGTGCCTAAAGGTTTCCCATCAATTTTTAAATATGATACTCGTATTTATCCTTTCGTTTGCTACCCACTCCTACGCTTTCCGATAAATATTGATTTTTTAAAAATTTTAAAATAATTTTGCACTTTAAATTTATTTTTTTGAATTTTAATTAAATTTTGAACTTTAATTTCTTTGTACTTATTTATGTTCTTTAAATCATTTCAAATGTTGTTAATGTTTAAATTTATTAAAATGAAATTATAACGTAAAGTACATATTAAAAATAAATGAGGTCAAAAATATTTATTTTACATAGCAAAATATTACAATATAAATCAAACCAAATTTTGTTTATTTTTTTGAATTTTTTTTGTATATTTTTGCATTTTTATTTATTTTTTTTCACTAAATTGTTTTCAATTAGTAGAAATCCAAAGTAAATGAGATCTTGATAAAAAATACAATTGATGCAAAAAATTTAAATTTTTAATTAAAACGATTCCATTTTCGATGTCAACAATTTGTCAAACTTATTATTTCAAAATAATCATTGGACTTTAGTCTCTAACAGTTCTAGTTGTCTAGCATATATTTAATATTGTCCATATTATTGTTTTAATGGAATCAGTTGGTCGGCAAATATTTGTTTTAACCGAATATTGGAAATAAAAATTTTCATTAAACAATTTCCTAAAAAAGGTTTCTCCTCATTATTACACCAACACACACACACATACAAACAAGTGTGCACTCATAAAAATGATTGTGCACATATTTCCCAACCTTTCTCCACTCAAAACTGTTTATAGTCAATTGATTTTCTGACTAATTGTCACCATTAAAATGGGAAACAATCAAAATAAAACCGGGAAAACCGACAAATCAAATTCTAATCAAAAAAATCGTAATCTTGATGAGAAAGATCAAATTAGGAATGACGGGAAAGAATTGGGAAACTTGAACATCACTGATAAGGAAGAGAGTGAAGAAATATGTTCGATTAAATGTGAAGAAGAAATGGAAGAAGAATATTATGATGATGAAAGTGAGGATGACGGAGAAGTAGAATGCCTTCCGCTAGGAGATTCAGATTGCGTGAAAAGAAAACTTGGAGTCAGTGTTGATATTGACGTTTTTATGATGGACGAAGGAAATTTTTGTGAAATCGTTTCTGATCAAGTCCCCCCGGAAAACAAATAACTATGAATAATTTTTATCGGTGAAAATAATTTGCATTTTTTTGTACATGGATTTTTACTGTGATCTCATTTCCATATAGAAACTGCTTTCAAAATTTTAATAAAAAACTAATTATATCTGTGCAATTGTTTCAGGATGTCTTAAACTCATCAAAAAAAGTAATAGGTTATGTTTATTTTTTAAAAAAAAGTAATCAAATTGTTGAGCTTCTAAAGTTTCCGGTAGGATTGGAACGCTTATCTGACTCAAGGTGCTACACCAAAGCACGGTTCATAAGAGCCTCTCAATTGCACTATTGGAGAGGTTTCACTTATTTAATTTACTGTAATTTAATTTTTTAGTTTAATAATAAATTTTAATAGTAATTTTTAAGTTATTTATTAATTAATTTTCATGCTTTTGATTTATATAAGAATTTTGAAAAATGTTTTTTTTGATTTCTGGTGGATTTAATCATCATAAAAATAATATATTTATTTGGGAAAGTAAACAATTTTGTTAATAACTCAATATTTTGATTATTTTCTATATATACTTTTAATTCTTCAAATTTTATGTATTGTTGGCGAATAGGGTTGGTTTTTATTTATTTTTTCTAGGGTTTTTTGTGCATCTAACCCCTAAACGCCAGCAAGATTATTATTCTGTCCCATCTATGTACCCATGGTGATTGCCATGTTGGTACTGTACATAGAGGTTGAAAATTCATGAGCAGGTGAGCTCCATTTCTAGAACTACTCCTCATGATATTTTCACTTTCGGGTTCTGGACTGCCGATGGAAGGTCTTACGTCTTTCTCTTTCTATATCCTGGTCCTTACTCGTCTATTCCTACAATTTCCATACTTATTTGTCATCTTTACGCGTTATTTATAAATGTATCCTTCAAAAATTTGGGCAGCGTTCCTCCCTTATTTTTAGGCAGATTTCTTATTTCATTTATTCAATCACGGAATCGACTCCATTTTTCCTAATTTACTTTTATCTTTCCCTGTATTAGAATTTTGATCAACAATTCCTCAATTCCCGGTGCGTTTCCCATGATTTTAAGTAATTATAACCCTCTGCGATCACTGCAATAAACATTCCTCTCTTCTGTCAGATTAGATCATTCAACTTTTGGAAAACTACTTTCAAATTTACATTCTTAACCTATCCTATCCTTTCCTATTTGATTTTCTGATTTATTTTCTAACAAAGTTTTAAATTTTCCCTACAAAACTTTATTCCCGCTTAACTAAAGTCGCACTTCCCGAATTTTATTTCGACTCGTTCCGGCCACATATTTCAGAAGCCGCCCCGAGTATACAACGGCGCCCTGCGTAGCGGTCCTGTGCATTATCACCAGAACCGACTGCGGACTGCCGAGGGGTCCACGAGGCATGACCCGCGAGCCCAACTAAGGGTTTTCACCCACTAGTTAGCCCGAGATCCGTCCCATGGACCATCTATTGAAATACTTATTATAAATAAGATTTTAGGGGGATTTGTCAGTGGCACCAAAAGATTCCACGACCATCCAGAATAAAATCAAAGTAACAAGACTTCGAAATATATATTTATACAAGAAAACAATACTTACAATCCACAGTCATGCAACCAGATTTGAAAAATTGGCATAAATTGGCATACAAAATTTGGTCTAAGAATGATTCACAGCTAGTCTAAAAATGTCTAAAAAATTTTCTAGTAGTCACCTGACTGAAAAAATGTCTAAGACAGTCTAAAATTTTTGTCTAAAATTTGGTAAAATTTTGTTAGAAATTATGAAAATGACTGCCGTATATATAGTATTTTTGTGCCTGTGTGCGACCAATGGGCGATTTTTCGCCATTTTTAGGGTTTTTTAATTATTTTATTAATTTCAAAATATTTTTGTAATTTTTTATATATTTTTCTTTATTTTTTGATATATTAATATTTTATTGTTGGATTTTATTTTTATTATTATTTTCTTAAAATATTATTTTTAAACCCTAATATTTTGTTTTCTGGTCGCCTCTTCTGCCTGTGTTTTTTCTAAACCTTATTTTGCAAGGTTTTGGCAGTTTATTTTATTTTTCGTATGTTTCTTTTTGCATCTGTAGGCATTTTTCCGAATTTTAATTAATTATTTGTTTTATTTAATTTTTGTTATATTTTTAATTTGTTTTAATTAATATGTTTTATTTTATTTTTGGTTTCTTCTTGCGGTGAGTGCTTATGTTACGGCAGCCATATTGACAATTTCAAAACTACATTAATCATTTTGTTCTAACTTATACAATTTTCACCTTTTTGTTTAAATTGGTTTTGTAATTTTTGTTTTAATTTTGGCTCTGAGCCCAACAAACCACTCCCGGGGCCGTTTAAATTGCGCCCCGCAATTTCTCATCAACACATTCTCATTCCATTAACAATACTTTTACACAACACAATAAAAGGTTATACAGATGAAATGTCAATTTACAAGTTATAAGCAGACATCACTTAAGGTGATGGGATGTTTATACATAAAATTAATACTGTTAGTGCGTTTTTATTTACATACACAAGATGAAGTTCGTTAGAATCAGTCGAATCATGTTGTGATTAGTGTCTGTGATTTGGGTCTGGGACGTTGTCTTGATTGATTGGTTTAGGTTGAGATTCGATGAGCTGGAGTTGGTTGATTATTGTAGAGCTATTTTGGTATTGAGGATTAACGGCTTTACGAAATGAATTGTTCGATTGTTTTGATCTCTTCTTCTCGGGTGTTGATTGATTGGGATCTTCTGTAAGATTTTACGATCTGGGTGGTTTTTAGAATATTACGATTGTGAAGATAATGATTTGCATGATTCCTAGGCAGAACATGATGGTTTCGAATGTTGTTGGTTTCGGATTTTCGGGAATTGGGTGAGATGACGGTATTGATATTTGCGAGAGGGTGTTTTCGAGAAGATAGAGTTGGTTTATTTTCTACGCTAAGTATGGATTGAGGTGTTTGCATAAGGATTTCGGGGAAGATATTCTTGGATTCGGGTGAGTTCTGACTTGATTGTTTGGATTGAATAGAGGGGCTTCTTGGATAATTTCGAATTTATTTGGTTTCGGATTTTCAGGAGTTGGGTGAGATGACGGTATTGATATTTACGATTGGGTTTTTCGGGTTGTGATAGTTGATTGATTTTCCGTAATAGGTGAGGATTGAGGTTTTTGCATAAGAATTTTCGGAGAAGATATTCTTGGATTGTGATGACTTCTGACTTGCTTGTTTGGATTGAGTAGAGGGCTTCTTGGATTTTTCTGAAGGTTCGAATTTGATTTGTTCACGAGGGTGAAGAGTAGGGGTAAGGTGATTTTTGACCACAGATTCTTTTTCTTCTATTCACAGATGTTCGTTTTGTTTTGTCCACTTTTATATACGGTTTTGTTTTGCACTTATTTTACTTTGGGTTCGTTTCATTTTGATCGTTTAGGGTTGGGTTATTTATCAGCATCAACTCCGCTTTCATTAATCGATTTCGCATTTCGGGGATTTGGGTGATGACCTTGTCCTTTTCTTTTATGACACTTTTTGGTTCTCGTTTGCCTCTTTCGATATTCGTATTTGATGCTTGTTTTGTTGTACTTTTTTATACTGTTTCGTTGCATATCACTTTGAGCTTTCTATATGCCCGGTTTAGTCTTTTTATTTTTTGATATTTTCTTTGCATTCGTTTTGCTTGTGTTTTCCAGTGATCTTCCAGCACGTCTCTTGTCCATTTCGTTGCTAATTCGGTTTTTACTTCGTTTACTCTTTCTTCCCTTATTTACTTCGATTTTTTGTTTCAATCACTCGTTTTCATCCTCTATTTCTTCTCGTTGTTTATTTAGCGCACCACATTCTCTTTTTAAGTCTTTTATCAAGTTCCGCGATTGGAACCATTGATTCGTTATACAATCTATTTCTTGGACTTGTTGTTCCATCGCTATTCTTATATTCTTTATCATTTCTTCCTGTTCACTACTTTCTACTTCCATTGAACTTTCTATTTTACATTTCATTGATATTGGGACTCGTTCTCCACTTCAATTTTGATAAGTTTGATATTTACACTTTCGTTGATAAAGGTCGCGCCGGACTCTACTTATATGGTTGTTGGTTCTATCTGACTATTCATATTTCTACCATTTTTATGTTCATGATTTTTGTTATTTTTATTATCGTTTTGATTTTCTGGTTTTTATGAATTTTATCTTTTTATGAGTTTTTATACATTTTTCTGGTTTTTATATATTTTCTGATTATATATATATATTTTTCGTTTTCATTTTTCTCGCGATTCTTGTGTGGTAGCCATTTCTCCATACAACATATAATATAGTTAGTTTACTTCTTCTATGAGATCCTCTACTTCCTTTTCTGGCATAGTAGTATTTTCATGGCCTTGAGCTTTTTGACTTCATTTTCAAAGTTTCTCACTTTCGTCTCGAGTGCCTCCTTCTTATTTTCCCATTGTGCATTTTGCCTTTTTCTCACTTTCTCATTTATCTCTTTTCTCACGACTGTCCTTATATCCTACCACATATCGTTCCACATATTCTAGGCGCGTATGCTCTATTTCCGCTTGCAGTTGATTTTGTTCAGTTGATTTTGTTCAGTTGATTTTGTTCAGTTGATTTTGTTCTAAATGTTCTTTGCGCCACTGTTATCTCGTTTTCTCGAATTGCTAAGATCAATTTTGAATTCTCTTCTCTTTATTCAGTTTTCTTTAATTGCTTTTGCATCTTGTTGATAATCTTCCTCGGGTCTTTGAGTTGTTCCCACATTTTCCAATCATCCAGAGGTGTCTACTTTTGCTGAAATTCCTTCAGCTCTCTTGCGGTTTCCTGGTATTTTCTCTTCCAGGTTCTTGCTTGTTTCCTTAGCCCTTCTATGGCTCTTCCACTTTGTCCCGTTACTTTGGATCATTGAGTTATTTGTTCGATTAGCTCTCTTTTTGTGTTTACTAGTTCTTCTTTCACTTTTATTTGTACGTTTCTCACTTGCTCCACTTGGGTTTCGAGTTTCTCTATCTTCTTATTTGCTTGTTTCTCTCGGTATTCGTAGTATGCAGCTTCCGCTACTTGTCCAAGAAATTGATTCTCATCGTTCCTAATTTGTCTATCTTTTTGATCAATCTTTCGCTTTACTCATATACTTCGTTTTCTAACTGCCCGTTGCTTTGGTTTTGCAATTCTGACATTACCTTATTACACTTTAATTTCATTTCTTTATCTTTATTGAACTCTTTTATTTTGTTCAACTGGTTTACTTGTTCGTTCTTTTCTTTGGTTTTCTTTTCTCACCACTCGGCTTGCCATTTATAGTTTTCCGTTTCCGCTTTTTTATACTGTTGACGTTTGTTGCAAAATGTACCTTTTCTTTGCTGCTCCGACATCGTTTTCCGTTTTACTTTCTATCATTTCCTTCATTTTCGCCATGTCTTTCTCGTATATTTTTTTTTGCAATTCGCTCTATCGTGAGGTTTAATTGTTTGATGGTTGTATATGTTATTGGTTCGTTCTATCAACTGTTTCATCATCACTTTATGTCTTCCCATCTCGGATTTTATTCGATTTATTTTTTCGGTGGCATCGTTTTAAATCAAAATTGCTCTATTTACCTCGTTGTTCATTAGTTTCATCACCATTACCGTCGGAGTATCAACTTGCACTTCAATTATCATTTGTTCAGTATTCATTTTCTACAATCAGTTTATTTTTCTTTTGCGGTGTTCATCGTTTTAGTTTTACGCAGTACAGATTTTATAATATTTATGGGTCATACTTTTACGATATATACATATATGTATTTATAATCAATTTACATTCTCGGCGTACTCAATCTGATATATACCCCGGCTCCGGTCTTTTCACCGATACTTTTACTAACAACACATTGTCTTTCACATAATTCCACATAATGCTTCATCAAATTTTTGATTTAGATCTCATGTTTACCATTGGGCGTTCTGTTCTCTTACGGCTGCATCTTTCCAATTGCTATTTTAGCTCTACTTCTTCTATTACCCACATCGACTTGGACATATTCGTCTGAATTTGCAACCAACCTTTTCCTCCTCTATATTCACATGTTTTTGTTGTATTTTTTTTTCTACATTTCGGTCATGTTTAAGTGTTCACATTTTATTCTCCCTACTTCACAGACACTTTTCTCACCTTTTGTTACTGGTTTTTGACATCTTTCACATGGTTTTCTTTTATAATTACATTTGTCCATATGGTCATTTGTGTCTTTGATTGTCCCTTTTCACTTGCACGGTTCGTTTTGGCATTTTATTCTCATGGATAATATTTCTTTGGTGGTTGTTCGGTCTTCTTAAGTTTCTTTAAGGGATTCTATTTTAGTACCTCCATAGTCAGGACACCTCTTTGAACGGTTTGATGTTCGGTTTATTATGCACTCGGTGCACAATCTATATCCGCATTCCGTTTGTCACGGCTCTTTTAGTAACTCCGTACATAATCCGATTCAAAATCTTGGTTTTAGTTTTATTTGTGGTTGTTTCCTGGTTATTTTGATAATTTCGTTGATTTCCGTCATGCCTTTTGTTGGATTCATCTTCTACCATATTTTTCTTTGTATTTTCTACTTTTATCCATTTACTCTTTTACGTAATTTTGATTTCTTTTTATTTTTATATATCGTATTTTACATATTTTTGATTTTGAATTTTTTTTTCTACATTTCTACAGTTAATCTTTCTACACAAGTACATTTCTTGTCAAATTTTTTTTTTTCGCTACTAGACGAGTCTGGTTCTTGTGTTTCTTTTATTTGATTCAGTAGCCAAACTGTCCATTCCTCTTGCTGATCTACTTCTACCGGTTGCGTTCGCCCTTGAAGTTCGTTTCTTTGTTACTGATTCTGTGTTTTTAGCGTTTCAATTTATCTTCCCATTCTAATAATTCTTCTTGTCGTTCTTAAATGTTCGACGCATGATAATAATTCGTATTTTACAGCATCATTTAGCTGTCAGCTCATTGTTTTGTACTGGGTTTACTGTACTCGTTAACGAAATTCTCTGCCGTTCCCACATCTCCGTGAACGTTTACGCCTTCCTGAGAGTTTTGATTCATTTATCTTAATTGTTATACTCATTATTCACTTTCTCATTTAATTTTAAACGTTAACAAAATTTTTGGAAGGGTTATATACTATGCATAACGCTTTGTAATACTTTTATACATATATTTTATACATTATATACACTAATATTCCCTTTATCTATATTCGTTATAATTTAGGTGAGGTTCTGACTTTCTGAACCACCTCACTACACCGCTTTTGTTTTCTCAGTTCATTTTCTTGTTTGATCGTTTCCATTTTTTTTGATTCGTCTGTTTCCCTTTTTGTTGTGGATTTTTTTTTTTTTTTTTTTTTTTTTTTCGAGTTCATGATATATATATACAACACACATACATATATATATACATACACATATACACATATATACCCATATAACGCATACATACACACACACATATATATATACATACATACACATATATATATATATATATATACATATATATATATTCAGTTGTTTCGTTGTTTTCTACGATTGGTTATCTTGTTATTGCATTTTTATCATCATCCTGTTTGTCACATACGGAATATTTTGTTTTTGAAGTTAGGTTATTTGTTTTATTTCGATGATCCTTTTTGATTCGCAAAAATGATTTGTAAATACTTTGTTTTGATGACATTTCTCGTCATACAAAAGTCGCTTCATATACGGATTAGGGTTATTTCATGCCTCGTTCAGATCTTGCTAACGCATATTTGATTTATTGGACTGAGCCGTTGATGAAATTTGTTAGTATCATTTGCTATATTTATTGCGTAATAGCTTTCCTCTTGTCCTCTCTTATTGATTGTTACTGCCTGTTGAGCTAAAGGTTATTATCTCCAGCTTGTGTTGGTAATCTGGTATTGGTAACGTCGTCAAATATTATTCTTTCAAATTTTTTCTATTTACGGTAGGCATTACATGCGTTTTTCAATATGGTCGTCTTTTGTTTTTCGTTTTTGTTGTGTTCTATAGTTTTTATTATTGTTACATCCGTTAGCTTTCTTTTCTTGCCGATTTTCTTTCTTTTCCGTTGTTTCCTTTTCGTCGTGTTTTATGTTGAGTTGTCATTGTCTTGCAATCTTTCTTTTCCTTGCCGATTTCTTCTTTTCGTTGTTCCTTTTCGTCGTTGTTTTTATTGTTGATTGTCATTGTCTTCAATTGGCTTAGGGCGTATCTTCCTCGTCCTTACGCAAAAATGTCGTTCCTAGACAATTGATTGTTCTTATGAATTCTTTATAGTTTTTAACATTCTATCTCTGGCTAAAACTGCTTCATCCCTATTTTTTTTTTTTTTTTTATATTTATTGATACTTAGTAATATGTTACATTCAAGTCTAAATGATAGCAACCTATTTTTGGTTTTGCTACTTTTATTTTTAATCTACTTAATACAAATTCTGCATATACAGTCGATACTAACTTTTAATTAATATACATATTTTTTGACTTTTTCGTCTAATACTTCGCTGTTTATCTCCATTTTTATTCTCCTATATTACTTTAATCTTCCTCCATCTCTACCATTCTGTGAATCTAAATCAATATCAATTTCTTGCTCTTCCTCAATTTGTTTATTTTTTTAATTCTGCTAACATTACCTCTTCATTAGTCTGAGTACTGTTTGTCAATTAGTGTTTCACTCTCTCTTGATTTATTTTCTGCTACTTGCTTCCACATTATAATTTTTCATCCTGTTTGTTATGCTTTACAGATCTAATTCCCTTATTATCCAATTTGTTCGATACCATGTCTTTCAATAACTGGTTATTGAGTTTATATCTACGTTGTTTGTGTTGGTTTCTGTTCTTTTTTCTCTTCTTTATTCGAAATTGTTGTCTGTTGTTACCTGGCTGTACTGTCTTTCCTATCTCTGACTGATACATTCTTCCTTGACATACATTTGATTGCGTCTGTTCTCCATCTATTCTCTGGAGTTGATTTCCCATATCTTTTCATATTGGGCAGATCTGTTCTGAAATGCCCACTGCTCGACTGAATTCATAACCATTAGTATTTGGCGCGAATAAGTGTTGATTTTTCGTGTATCGATTTCTATGAGAGTCGGACTTAATGGTTATGTTCTATAACATCTCGCATTCTATCATTGTGACCTTGTTTGTCGGCATTTATTCACATGTATTCTGATAGCTACATAAGCTTTATTATATCCTTTGATTAGAATTTTCCTTTCATTCCTTATGCCTCCTTTGACTGTGTTGGTTTATTCTTCCTGATTTTAGTATTCGTTCATTCGTTTTGTATAACTTCATGGTGTTCGCTTCTTTCAGTTTCCTCGTTTATTAGTGATTTACAGTTTCTTTGAAACCCTTGTATTTCCGAATTGAATTGTCTGTTTCAGTATTCTATTTTACATCACTTGCCCATTGCCGGTTCCATTGTGGTCCCATTTATTCCAATATTCAACGTTTTCCCATTCTTTCGATATCTCGCTTTCAATCCTTATTTGTGGAATTCTTTAGTACATCTGGTTTCCTTTTTTGTATATTGCCGCGACCATATTAATTCTTGGGTATTCTATTTATTCGTTTTTTCCCACATTTCGTTTAATCTTTTCTTAACTTGCTATCATTGGTCGTGAATGTTATTATGTCAGCTTTCAACAACTCCTCATTTCCTTCTTCTCCAACGTCTTCTTCTATACGCGCTTGAAATGTCTTAATCTCTACTATAAAATCCGTTTTTCTGCTTCTAATGCTCGGTGATCTTCAAACGTGTTCCCACATCTGCTGTACATTTATGTTCTGATTGTTTGATGTGATTACCGTGTGTGTTGTTACGAAAAATAGCTACACAATTCTTGTAGGATGTTGTATCTCATTTGCAACTCAGTTGAGCTTGCTTTCTGTGCGTTTGGTGTTTGTTATTTTGGTTTCATGATTTCTGTTCGATCGTGCAGCTGCGAGGTATTCTCATTGCCAACCATTGGAACTATTTTGGGTAGCTCTACATTTTGTTGCGGTATTCCTAATTTTTCCACAATTCCAACATCATTGATGCATGATATTTACTAGATTCCTGTGGCCTGGTCTTTGTAGTTGGATCAGCAATATTTTCCAGAATTCCGTTATTTCATCGTCGTTTACGGATCTCGGTCCTTGCTGCTTTATTTCTTGATTGGCTGTTTTGTTGCTACGATTATTTACTTGCTTGTTATCTGATATACTGGAACATTGTTTGCTTGGTGTGTTGTCGATATGGGTTAATCCTTTGTTACTATCGATACTGAATGGTGGCTTGGTTGTTGTCGATAACTGATTGTTGTTTGTTGATTGATTACCTGAATAGAAAAATATACCTCTCACTGTTTATTAAAGCATCTATGAATTTTTACTTATAATGATTATATTAGCGAATAGTCATTTTTTGTTCCTTTTCCTTGCGTTATTAAATTTTAATTTCCAACCAACGGTTTTGTTTTATAATCTGCGTTTAAAACATCTTTCATTTCATCTAGATTTTCTTTACTCATTGTCTTTTTATCAAATTGTTAGACAATCCTAGTTCCTCAGATTCCATATTGTCCTGTTTCTCCCAATTATATCTCGGTTAATAGTTACTCCGTAACTTATGATAATTCGTATTGCCCAGGCTGTCGTCACAATTTTGTAGTTATAATTATCATCACAGTATTCTTTATCTCTTTGTGCTTTGTTTTGCGTCCGATTTGTTAATTATCTAGTTGTTGGGTAGTAACAATTATCTATAATAAGTAGTAATTAAGTTATTTAATTTTTAAACTCGCCTTCGTTCGAACACGTAGTTTCCATTCAATTACCCACTCGTATTTATTTTCAATTCATTTGCGGTTTCGCATTCCCTTTTTTTTATCCTTAATCATTCTATTCTTCCCCTGTCTCATTTACTTTCATCGTTTCTATCTATCTCACTTGTTTTTAACACTCATCTGGTTTATCCAATTTCAATCTTATTGTCTTTATTATTTCGTTGTTTCTTATTCTATATTTTCCCGTTTTTTCGTTATTTTCTTGTCAAGTAATTATCATGCATTTAGCAATCGTTTTCCGCTTTCCTACTCTTTTAATCTTTTAATCATCGTTATCTGCTATAGCTTTACACATATATTTCGATTCTCGTGCACGGTAATTTTCTATTCTTTATTTCACTAATTTCTTCGAATTCTTCAAACTGTTTTTTTTTCCTGATCATTTCCTTTATTGAGAATTACGCTCTTTAACATGAGTAAAACTATGCTTCGTTATTTCACTGAGCCTGATGCCCCTTTATACGATTGAGACTCTGCTCATTTACACGATGGACTATTCTTATTATTCACGAAATCGAGACTGGTGCTAAACTATATACGAGAACTATGTTCGTATTAATCGCGATAGTCAGACTATGCTGAAGTAATTGCGAAAAGAATCAGTGTCCTGTAATGAAGTCAGTCCCAGGCTGAAAGTATGGCGAATGAAACCAATGTCTGTAGTCGAGTCAGTCTGAGCTGAAGTAATGCGATGGACCCGCAGTTTGTAATACAAGTCGGTCTGAGCTGAAGTAAACGAATCAGTAACTATGTTCTGTATACGTATTTATCTATTGTCTCAAGGCGAAGTAATGCGAAGAAATCAATGTCCTGTAATGCGAAGTCAGTCTCAGTCTGAAAGTAATGCGAATAACCAATGTC
Organism: Schmidtea mediterranea; assembly: GCA_022537955.1. Lineage (NCBI taxonomy): Eukaryota > Metazoa > Platyhelminthes > Tricladida > Dugesiidae > Schmidtea > Schmidtea mediterranea. The sequence goes on along the minus strand of CM039679.1, from coordinate 265,775,582 downwards.
GTAGTACGGAGTCAGTCTGAGCGAATGTAATGCAATGGACTAAGTCGTTGTTAGCACACGTTCGTTAATCCAACGTTGAGATCAAGGTTTCCGTTAAATTTCCTGTCTTCACATTCCGATTGGCCATTATTACGATTAAGATTCGTCTCCTTAATACGGACGATAATCAATCGGTTATATTACACAATTTTCTACCGGTTTTCGTGGATCTGATTTCATTTTCGGGTTTATTATCCTTATTCGAGCTAGTTAATTATTTCTTTTTATTGATTAACTTCTTTTCCTCTATTGTACTCCTTTGTTTATTTCTTACACGCGTGCTTCTCATTCTGCTCTTCGGAATTCTGCGCACCCCCAAGAGTGAAATACAAAACCGCTCAATTGATCCACTACGCAAACGGCAGAAAGGTGAGTACAGCCTACCACAGTAGCTTCTCAACTTGCAAAACCTACCGGAAGGTCGCCATACTTCTCCTCTGGATGATCGTTTCCCTCCGATTTGGCTTCAGACGGAACCTACCCGAGGGTAGCTTCACAAAGTATTTACCCTTTTTTTGACTTTATTCTGGATGATTCGGGACACTTGTCATTTTAACTTTCTAATTCATCACTTTCTATTTTTACAATATAAATTATCATCAATTTTTATAATATAGATGATGATAGGGCAGGGAGGGTCAACTTCTAGAACTTTTATTAATTCAACTTCATTAATTCATAATACTGCGAATACTTTTCGTCAATGTTAATTGTTACGACAAAGACATAAGTTTTTCAATTGTCTCAGCACATTGTCGACCAGTACTTGATAATGACACAGGGGAGCATAACACTATATCTACTTTATTTGAAACATACAACATCGTGTGTGTATTCTACTGCTTTATGAATCTCATCTTTAAACCGCGCCTAATATATGTTTGATTGTTGTTGCTAGGTCGCGTGATGATTCTATTAGGTCGGCTTTAAATTTACTATTTCTCTGTACCCTTGATATTTTGGTCTAAGTTCTCACTGTTTCTTTTCAACACACCTTCTTTCAATTTTTCCGATTTCAATTTAATTTTTTTTTGATATCTTAATATCGTTATTATAACTCAAACTATTTTATTCCCGTTAATTTCAACTTGCTATTAAATTATTGGTAGTATTCTTATTTCCTCCTTTTCGATATTAATTAAATTATTATTTATTTATTATTAATTATTGTCTATTGGCCGGTATTGCTTTTTAGCCTCTGCATTGGTCAACTCCTCGAGCACCTTCTTACTAATTTGGGTGTTATCAATTCGTATAACGTTTCATTTCAATCTTCCTCTTGATGTATATCTATTATTTTGTGATGTTTTTTCTCTACTTATCACTGAATGTTCATTATTTATTGTTATTCAAATTTTGCGAGTTTCCAAAAGCAATTTTTTTTCGATATTTTCAAGAAAATCATTTTTATTTACCATTGCCACTATTAGTTGTTATCCCTATTTACTTTGAACGATATAATTCAACTTATTCATGTCGCCTTTGATTTCGTTTGTCGATATTCCCGTTCCTTCTGATCAATCTCATTAGTGTTGAATCTTTAATTTTCATATTCATTTTATGTTTTTCGCTGTTGCTCGTCCTCAATTGTTCATGTTAATATGTGTTTAATTGTTTTAAACACTTGACTTTCGATAATTTTGCCGGCAATTCACTACATTACACTCAATTTTTATTGTTTTCGTTTTTATAATCTTTATAATCCTTCTGACACTTTATTGTCCTTGTATTTTATCTATCATTTTACTTTGTACTTAGCTAGTTGTAATTTACTTTGACTTTAATGCTGTTCTTATATATTTTAGACAAATCAGTTTTGAATCGAACATATCACTTAATCGTGTGTATCAGGTATTATGCGGTTGTTTAGATTTTAATTTTTCGACGTATTCTGTTATCCCATTATAATTATCCAATAGTTTTTAATTGTTCCAATGGCTTGACTTACCATTGCTAGTTTCCGCGTAACTGTTTCAATTTTGACATTTGTCTTCTGCTCATTCAAGCTGTTTGTGTCGTTCAATTCTTGTTCTTTACTGTATTCTGATTTTTTCGCTTTAGATTTTATTTGTCCTTCATTCATGTTTATCCCTTTTAACTCATATTTGTGCCATTCACAAATGCGATTAACTTGCTGTTTGGTTTTGTATGTTACAATTTTAATGTCTTAAATGCGTTAATGTTCAATTCGACGTTATTCGTGTCTCTGTATTTCTTTTAGTAAATTGGTCTTACACTTTTATTTTCGATTTTTTGTTTTCTATTATCGCCATTTATTTATCGAATGAATATATTCGAATTTTATTAATTTTGTGTTTTTTGTTTCAACTTCGCGTTATAAAAAGGTATTCCGCTGCAATCTTATTTTTCACATATCGATGCATTGACTCTATCATTCTCTTCATTTCATTTGATATTTCTATTTTTCTGTTGTTTTGAAATTCATTTTCTGGATATTTCGCGTCCTTTCTATTCCGTCATCAGTTTTTACTGCCTAGTCACTATTTTCCTCTATTTGTCGTTTTTATTGCTATTATCTTCAAGTCGGTAATATTCGTATGTAATGTGTCTTTAATATATTGTTGTCTGCTATTTTAGATTTTTTGTTTAACCCAATCATCAGCATTTCCCACTCCATATTTTACTTCATCAAACTCCATACATTCAATCATCCATTTTATATACATTCATCAACCACTTACTCAATCATTATCTAATTTTCATCATCATCAGTTTACCTATCTGTGGGCTTTATTACTTAAACATTATTGCGTCAATGTAATAATTTTATCATACAAAAAAGCTCAAAAATGAATTTTTTATACAGTTATATTACGCATTATTACTATCTCTACATTATATTATAATCACTATTAATACCCTCATTATTATTATAATATATTATTATATTTTATATTATATTATGATAAATATTATTATATTATTATTAATTATATTACTATATATTATTATTATTATTATAGATTATATATTATTATATTATTCCAATTTAATTATCGATATCTTTACACTTTGTTGCATTTATAACATAATTTATTCAATTTTTTAAGAATTCCTGAAAAACTATTATTGAGCGTTTTGTTCGGCGTCCCCTATCGATTTTTAAAAGTATCGCCCGACCATATTATCAAATGATTTAACTTTGTATTTTGTCATTCCCTCTGCAATTTCTTTTCCAATGTTCATGTTAATCCTATTATCGATCCATCGCAATAGTTTTACCTCGACTACACTATTGCTGCGGTTCATTGCTAAAACTCTCTGAAATTTTAAGTCACTTGATTGTTGACTTTCCAATTGACATTAGTTCATTCGGCTGAGCCCCCAAAAATCATGGTTTGCGAATAGGGTTGGTTTTATTATTTTTCTAGGTTTTTGTTGCATCTTAACCCCTAAACGCCAGCAAAGATTATTTATTGCTATCCCTCTATGTACCCATGGTGATTTCCATGTTGGTTACTTGTACTAAGTTGAAAATCATGAGCAGGTAGCTCCATTCTAGAACTACCCTATGATATTACTTCACGGGTTCGACGCCCGATGAGTCTACTACACACACTAATCTATACCGGCCTACCGTCTATTCCCACAAATTATCATACTATTTGTCAATCTTTACGCGTTATTATAATGTATCCTTCAAGAAATTTGGGCACGTCCTCCCTATTTTTTGGTAAATTTTCCTATTTCATTTGTTCAATCACGGAATCGACTAACATTTTCCTAAATTTACATTTTATCTTTCGCTTGTATTAAAATTTTGATCAACAATTCTTAATTCGCCAGTGATCCACTGATTTAATAATTATAACCTCTGGCGATCACGCAATAAACATTCCTCTCTTCGTCAGATAGATCATTCACTTTGGAAAACACTTTTCAATTTACATTCCTAACCATCCTATCCTTTCTATTTGATTTCTGATTATTCTAACAAATTTTAATTTCCCTACAAAACTTATTCCCGCAACTAAGGCGCACTCGTTCCCAATTATTTCGACTCGTCCGGCCACCACGATTTCAGAAGCGCCCCGATATACAACGCGCCCTCTAGCGGCCTGTGCATTATCACCAGAAGGATGGGGCCTGCCGAGGTCACGAGGCAACCGCGAGCCACAAAGGGTTTTCAACACATTAGCCCGAGATCCGTCCATGACCATTATGAAATACTTATTATATAATAAGATTTAGGGATTGTCAGTGTGCAATCCAAAAGATTCACGACCATCCAGATAATCAAAGTATACAAGACTTCGAAATATATTATCAAGAAAACAATACTACAATCCAGCATTCATGCACCAATTAAAAGATTGCATAAATTGCGAGTACAAATTTGGTCTAAAATGATGCACAAGCTATCTAAAAATGTCTAAAAAATTCTAGTAGTCACTGACTGAATAAATTCTTAAACAGCTAAAATTTGTCTAAAATTGTAAAATTTGTTAAGAAATAAGCAAAATGATGCCGTATATATATATTTTTTGTCCTGTGTGCACAATGGCGATTTTTCGCCATTTTTAGGGTTTTTTAATTATTTTATTAATTTCAAAAATCATTTTGCTCATTTTTTATATATGTTCTTATTTTGCTATATTGAAATGTATTGTTGGATTATTTTATTATTATTTTCTAAAAATATTTTTAAAACCCAAATATTTGTTTTCTGGTCGCCTCTCCTGCCTGTTTTTTTCTAAACCTATTTGCAAGCGTTTTGGGCAGTTACTTTTATTTTCGTATGTTTCTTTGCATCTTGTAGGCATTTTTCCAATTTAATTAATTATTTATTTAATTTTGTTAATTTTAATTTTTTAATAATATTTTATTTTTATTTTGTTTTCCTTGCGTGTGAGTGCTATTCGCGCATAATGACAATTTCAAAA